>JARUPW010000789.1:0-15904 GCA_029817735.1 Melastoma sanguineum | reverse complement strand
GAAATCTGCTTCTTTTCTTATTATTCATCATGGAAGCTCCTCCTCACCTGAAGCCATAATTAATAGCTTATACTCCAGGTCTTTGATGTACTCAACGGTCTTTTTTGCGAAAAACTCAACTTGGCGTTTTCATCATGTTTTATGCCACCTATGAGTCCTCCACAGACCACAGACGCATCCCAACTTAGGGATTCATCCTCGGAATGAGTCTTGATAAAAAAAACCAGATCCTCCAGATCCTCTTGGATTACTCCAACATGCCTTTGCCATCATGACTTCTATCACCGTGAGCTTTCTCACCAGACTCTTTCGACCGAGGTCTTCTACAGGATTACTTCCCTCAAGGTCTCCTTTTTCTCCAGAGTACCTTCCAATTGATGCTAAGCACTTCCAAAATCGAATATTCTCACACTCCATCATAGTCGCTCCTAGGTTCTACCCTTGATTCAGGTGGCTACCTTTTGATTGGCTCGCCAATTAAGGCCTTAAACTTGCTCTCTTCTGCATACTTACTTCTTCAATCTTGTTTTTCTGTTCCTCCTTGCTTTGTAACAAAGCCTTGTAGGATTTTAACAGCTTGGTTGATGCGAGTTTTCTGCTCTTTAGCCAAGTGATCACGACAGTAATTGAACTGCTCCGTGGTTAATGGAAACCACCAAGGTACTACATCCTATCGTCCTTTTCGTACCTTCTTTTGCAAGAATTATCCCTCTCGGACCAGAAAGACCTAAACCTCTTGGCTTTCCCTTCTTCCTGGCTTTCTCCTGTGACTCAGTTTTTGCGCTTGTCTTTCAAATCTGCCATTTTTCACATCTCCTTGGGCTTATTCCTTTGATCGTCATTCTTCTCTTGAAGATCTTCTTCACGTCTCTTTCAGAGTTGGTGTTACCCTTCTCTTCCAGATCTATCTTCCCTTTCTGGGAAATTCTCGCTTTCCCCTTAGAATTGGCTTTTGCCTTTCCTTTGGTGTCAGCCATCCCCTTCTGGGAAACATCCTTCGTTTTTCCCTCAGATCTAGCCGCAGCTTCTTTGGGATTAGCCATTCCTTTTGGAGATCTGTTTCGCTTACTCTTGGAGTCAGCTTTTGCTTTCTCCTTAAGTTCAGCCTTCCCCTTCGGAGAATCCGCAGTTTTTAGCTTCTTGGACATTCGTAAGAACGATGTCCTAGTTGCTTACACTGCCAGCCAGCGAACGCGTCTTTCGTTCCTAAAACGGAACCAGCATCACTATGGCTCACTATCTCCCTTTTAGGACATACCTTTCGAGAGTGTCCTTCCTTCTTTGCATCCCAGTATCTTTCTTTTGCAGCAGGATCCATCTGCAGAGTTTGAGATAAAGAGTGTTGCAAGTTTCTAGAGAGAGATGTCAGCTATTATGTTTGGTCGGACTGAATGTATTCGACCTCGTATTTATATAGCTAAACCATTCCTGCAACCTTAAGAGTCTAGTTGCCTAGTTTCTTTAAGGTTCAGACTCATAAACCTTTTTACATAGGTCGAGTCAGAAGCGCACTAAAAATTTTCGTGCCAAAAGATGTAAAGCTTTATCCATTATTTTAGGCTAATACTTCCTTTTCAGGCGAACGGCATCACAGCCATTTAACATCCTTGTGTGAGCATTGAAGGCAGTGTAGAGAACCCACTCTTCCTCCATCTTGACTTGCCAGTATCCACTTTTCAAGTTAAATTTAGAGAAGAATTTTGGTTGGCCAAACTAACTCCTATCACATTTAAATCCCGAGTGGGAGATCTTATAGCCATCGTCTTTGTAGCTTTGTTAAGCTGACGATAATCTATAACCATTCGTGCTTTACCTCGCACCTGCTCGGCTAGTGTGTTGAACCATAAGGCAGGACTAGAATGTGCGACTAAAAGTCCCAATCAAACCTTTCCAAGCAACTCAGGAATTTTTTTTGTCAAACTCCTCAACCATTTCAGCCGTATACGTGATTTTCTGGCTCTTATGATGGTTCCGCGGATCTTAATTGCAGTCTAGCCTTTAGCTATTCCTGACAGATTTTCTCCACAACAATGTCAATAATACCAGGGGAGGTAAAAAATGATGACGTCCCAAAGGTAGTAGTGGACATGAGTGAATCCTCACTCGAGGAGAACACTGTACTTCAACCGTATCTACGTTGGATATCGGGGGAGTGGCCGTCTCTGAGAATACATTCAGACATGGTGGGAGTAGCAGCACCTTACGTATTTGCTGGGTTCGTAGACATCCTGGAGATCGACAGATCAGAACCAGAGTGTATGGAACCACTGCCTATGTTGGTAAGGTACGTACTTGGATGCCTAGGATATGGACCAAAATATGCTACAGCATTGATTACTAGCACGATAAGGTAGGAGGAAGACCACCCGTAGTATGGGAAGGTAATACTTCAAAATCTGCAAGTATGGGACATCCACCCTTGTGAGAGTAGACGTCTGGTGGAATCTCAACGACAGGACCTCGATCAGAGAGGTTTATGGCGAAAATACTACAAGGACAAAACAGTCAGAAAGGCCATAAAAGTTGAGTTTCTTAAGGATGTGTTGGAGCATGTGTTAGCTCGTAAGGACGAATACTACGTGCTCTGTGGTGGCATCATAACCGTCATGATTCTTCGGTCAAATTTAAGTCTCACACACGAACAAGCAGGAGACCGAGAATAGCAGAGAATGCTCGAACTTCTGGATAGCTTCTGGAGGCGAGAGAACTCTGAGTTGCATCTCCGAACCAACACCTTCGAGGTTTGGAGTAAAATTGCTGATTTCACAGACAAGACCTTAAATCAGCAAATTGAATATGATGAGAAAGCCCAGCAAATCGTTGAAGTAGTTCAAGACCCGCCGGGACTCTCAGAAAAAGAAGGAGTTGGCAAATCTTCAAACGCCAACCATAATGAAGGAATCTCCCAGGACAGCGCGCCGATGCAGACGGGAGAAGACAACTGTATAAAGTTAGAATAGGACATTTTTGTCGGTCACTAGGACCCCACTAATTTTTGTAACAGTTTAGATTCCTTTTGAGCTGGCAAACAGTGCATAGGCACCAGCTCCTTTGTGTATATATTCACAAGACCTCTACCTCATTTGGGGAGGCAATCTGAATAGAGAATTTTCTCTCTCAAAAATTTTGAGCAAGAAATCTTTGATTGTCCTCCAGGAGAAAATCTAAAACGAAAACATCGATCTCAAATCCGAGTTGAAGTTTTCTCTGATTGTTCTTCGAAAAAAAAAACGGGAGTTTTCTGTTTTTTTTTTTCCCTTATTTCCTGTGTATATGGTTTTTATGTGCGGTGTTTTTCCTTCTCCCGTGTCTCTATTTTGTATGTGGGGGGAGCACTCTGATTCAACTCCCGTTTTTTTTTTGGAAGAACAATCATAGAAAACTTCAACTCGGATTTGAGATCGATGTTTTCGTTTTAGATTTTTTCCTGGAGGACAATCAAAGATTTCTTGCTCAAAATTTTTGAGAGATAAAATTCTCTATTCATATTGCCTCCCCAAATGAGGTAGAGGTCTTGTGAATATATACACAAAGGAGCTGTTGCCTATGCACTGTTTGCCAGCTCAAAAGGAATCTAAACTGTTACAAAAGTTAGTGGGGTCCTAGTGACCGACAAAAATGTCATATTCTAACTTTATACAGTTGTCTTCTCCCGTCTGCATCGGCGCGCTGTCCTGGGAGATTCCTTCATTATTGTTGGCGTTTGAAGATTTGCCAACTCCTTCTTTTTCTGAGAGTCCCGGCGGGTCTTGAACTACTTCAAGGATTTGCTGGGCTTTCTCATCATATTCAATTTGCTGATTTAAGGTCTTGTCTGTGAAATCAGCAATTTTACTCCAAACCTCGAAGGTGTTGGTTCGGAGATGCAACTCAGAGTTCTCTTGCCTCCAGAAGCTATCCAGAAGTTCGAGCATTCTCTGCTATCCTCGGTCTCCTGCTTGTTCGTGTGTGAGACTTAAATTTGACCGAAGAATCATGACGGTTATGATGCCACCACAGAGCACGTAGTATTCGTCCTTACGAGCTAACACATGCTCCAACACATCCTTAAGAAACTCAACTTTTATGGCCTTTCTGACTGTTTTGTCCTTGTAGTATTTTCGCCATAAACCTCTCTGATCGAGGTCCTGTCGTTGAGATTCCACCAGACGTCTACTCTCACAAGGGTGGATGTCCCATACTTGCAGATTTTGAAGTATTACCTTCTCATACTGCGGGTGGTCTTCCTCCTCCCTTATCGTGCTAGTAATCAATGCTGTAGCATATTTTGGTCCATAGCCTAGGCATCCAAGTACGTACCTTACCAACATAGGCAGTGGTTCCATACACTCTGGTTCTGATCTGTCGATCTCCAGGATGTCTACGAACCCAGCATATACGTAAGGTGCTGCTACTCCCACCATGTCTGAATGTATTCTCAGAGACGGCCACTTCCTCGATATCCAATGTAGATACGGTTGAAGTACAGTGTTCTCCTCGAGTGAGGATTCACTCATGTCCACTACTACCTTTGGGACGTCATCATTTTTTACCTCCCCTGGTATTATTGACATTGTTGTGGAGAAAATCTGCTGTCTTTCTTTTTCAATTCTGGACAGCTCCTCCTCACCTGAAGCCATAATTAATAGCTTATACTCCAGGTCTTTGATGTACTCAACGGTCTTTTTTGCGAAAAACTCAACTTGGCGTTTGTCATCATGTTTGATGCCACCTATGAGTCCTCCACAGACCACAGACGCATCCCAACTTAGGGATTCATCCTCGAATGAGTCTTGATCAAAAAACCAGGATCCTCCCAGATCCTCTTGGATTACTCCAACATGGCCTTTGCCATCATGACTTCTATCACCGTGAGCTTTCTCACCAGACTCTTCGACCGAGTCTTCTACAGGAATTACTTCCTCAAGGTTCTCCTTTTTCTCCAGAGTACCTTCCAATGATGCGTAAGCACTTCCAAAATCGAAATATTGCTCACACTCTATCATAGTCGCTTCCTCAGGTTCTACCCTTGGTTCAGGGTCTACCTTTTGGATTGGCTCGTCAATTAAGGCCTTAAACTTAGTTTCCTCTTCTGCATACTTACTTTCCATCTTGTTTTTCTGTTCCTCCTTGCTTTGTAACAAAGCCTTGTAGGATTTTACAGCTTGGTTGATGGAGGTTTTCTGCTCTTTAGCCAAGTGATCACGGCAGTAATTGAACTGCTCCGTGGTTAATGGAAACCACCAAGGTACTGCGTCCTTATCGTCCTTTTCGATACCTTCTTTTGCAGAATTATCCCTCTCGGGACCAGAAGACCTAAACCTCTTGGCTTTCCTCTTCTTCCTGGCTTTCTCCTGTGACTCAGTTTTTGCCTTGTCTTTCAGATCTGCCATTTTCACATCTCCTTTGGAGCTTTTCTCCTTTGGATCTGTCATCTTCTCTTGAAGATCTTTCTTCACGTCTCTTTCAGAGTTGGTGTTACCCTTCTCTTCCAGATCTATCTTCCCTTTCTGGGAAATTCTCGCTTTCCCCTTAGAATTGGCTTTTGCCTTTCCTTTGGGTTCAGCCATCCCCTTCTGGGAAACATCCTTCGTTTTTCCCTCAGATCTAGCCGCAGCTTCTTTGGGATTAGCCATCTCCTTTTGGAGATCTGGTTTCGCCTTACTCTTGGAGTCAGCTTTTGCTTTCTCCTTAAGTTCAGCCTTCCCCTTCGGAGAATCCGCAGTTTTTAGCTTCTTGGGACATTCGTAAGAACGATGTCCTAGTTGCTTACACTGCCAGCAGCGAACTGCTGCTTTCGTTCCTAAAACGGAACCAGCATCACTATGCTCACTATCTCCCTTGTTAGGACATACCTTTCGAGAGTGTCCTTCCTTCTTGCATCCCCAGTATATCTTTCTTTTTGCAGCAGGATCCATCTGCAGAGTTTTTAGAAAGAGAGGTGTTTGCAAGTTCTCTAGAGAGAGAGTCAGCTATTATGTTGTGGTCGGACTGAATGTATTCGACCTCGTATTTATAATAGCTAAACCATTCCTGCAACCTTAAGAGTCTAGTTTGCCTAGTTTCTTTAAGGTTCAGACTCATAAACCTTTTTACATAGGTCGAGTCAGAACGCACTAAAAATTCTTTCGGTGCCAAAAAGATGTAAAAAGCCTTTATTCCATATTTTAAGGCTAATACTTCCTTTTCAGGCCGAACGGCATCACCAGCCATTCAAACATTCCTTGTGGAGCATTGAAGGCAGTTAGAGGAACCCACTCTTCCTCCATCTTGACTTGCCAGTATCCACTTTTCAAGTTAAATTTAGAGAAGAATTTTGGTTGGCTCAAACTAACTCTATCAATTAAATCTCCCGCAGTGGGAATCTTATAGCCATCGTCTTTTGTAGCTTTGTTAAGCTGACGATAATCTATAACCATTCGTGCTTTACCTCGCACCTGCTCGGCATGGTTGATAACCATAAAGGCAGGACTAGAATGCGGACTATAACTGTCCCTAATCAAACCTTTTCCAAGCAACTCAGGAATTTGTTTGTCAAACTCCTCAACCATTTCAGCCGTATACGTGATGTTTCTGGCTCTTATGATGGTTCCGGGATCTTTTAATTCGAGTCTAGCCTTTAGGCTATTCCGACTCCACAATTTTAATGGATCTTCACTAAAATTGTCGGCAAGTTTTACCAGGAACTTATCCCATTTTGTTCCGGTTAACTGTACAGCCATACACACTTCTTGTTTAGGAAACAAGTCGTCATACCAGTTAGAACTTCTGGTATTCGTTGGTGAAAACNAGCCATACACACTTCTTGTTTAGGAAACAAGTCGTCATACCAGTTAGAACTTCTGGTATTCGTTGGTGAAAACAGGGTTTGTTCCCATGAATCGTTCTCATCCAACCGTATATCACCACGTTGAGCTCGCACTCTGAAAGCTCTTTCACATGGTGTATTACCACAGTACTCAGTCCGTTTTATCGGATAGAACCCAAACTTTAATCTCAACTTAGGCTCTTGGAGAGCACTGATTTTCACCCCCCCAATGGTCACATGATGGACATCCTGCACAAAAGGTAGGTTTTCCTTTTGTCCTTTCAGAAAGGCATTACCAATTATGATGTCTGCCTCTAATAAAGGATGGGCCAGGATCTCTTTTATGATGAACTGTTGTCCACCAATAAAGACAGGCACATTATTGGCCTGATGGCCTACTATTGTCGCCATTCCATCTACGTTTACCATGTGGATAGGTTTTTGCAGTGGTTTCCACCACTCATCTGGTAGAGCATTGAGTCTAGCACGAGTCACGCTACACCCAGTGTCTATCAAAGTATCCAAAGAATATTCATAGTATTCAGGAAACCTGAAGGTTAAAGCCACATATGTGCTTAGGTCTTCCTTCCTGACACTAAATCCAATATTCTTAGGGACTTTCTGGGATGGTTCTATCATCCTCCAGATTTCGTCTATTGGTATAGACATCTGCTCGGCTATCTGCTCAATAACCTTACAGACTTCAGGAATACTAGACAAAGAGTTATCTGGATAGGTAACTCTTATCATCCTTATTGATTCCTCTCTCGTCTGATCTACCGGATCTTCGTAGACTGGTAGTGATACCTGTCTATATCCCACGATTCTACCCGTATGTTGAGACGGGGTCCTCGAATCTGTAGACCTTCGAGACATTTCTTCTATTAGTGGTGGAGCAGATGCTTCTGCTGGTCGGGACACAATTATGTCCTCTCCCACATCACTAGCTCTAGAAGAAACTTCAGAGAGCGTATGACTTCTAGGCTCTCTCAGGAGTGGCATCCTCATAAGCAAATGCCTATCAGCTCTTAAACTTTCTCTAGCTGGTTCACCCAACATTAAAGTAATCTCGTTACCTCTTTGTCGGATATTTGCCGCACTAATAGGTCTAGAACTACTACCCGGCTCAGTCATAACCCAATTTCTTGGCCAGGTTAATTCCAGGGGGTTCACCTCTCGCCTATGAAATTGTTGGTAGTTATTATGACCTTCCTCGAACAACTCAGTAAGTCTCGAGATGTTCCTCACACCTGGACTAGTGGTATTTACCAATCGGTAAATCACTCTGGTGCGATACGCCAAAAACTTGGACTGGAAATTCATTCTATCCATATTTATTGATTTAATTCGTAAGGTCAATGAATTTCCCAAACAGCGATCGTTCAGGGCCATCAGGAAATTTGGATGGACCTGGAACCATACAGGGTCGTGTGCAAGGTTGGCCTGTATTCCTGATATCAGCTGATCTCTAAACTCTCGCCATCGTTTATCGATCACAGCTGCTACCACCGGACTGTCCGCTGGTAAATGGAACAGCGGAACTAATCATACTTGGATCAACCCTATGTGTATATAGTTATATACACCTCTTGCACGTTGCATGGTTTCCCTAATGCGTTGTACGTTGAGTAACGGGATATCCAAAGTCTCAAGTTCCGTACTTGTAACTTGAGCCGTTGCTTCTGTCTGTGAGATGTCTATTATCGATCTAAAATTAAATCTCGACACATTATAGACTTCTCTTACGTTAACATTGGGCAACCTCCATTCCAGCACCGACTGGGATGGATCCTCGTACTGGTGGGATTCTTCCAGTACCTGATTCGATGCTTCCAGTGGAACCATCTCATCACCATCTCCATTTTGCTCTGCTCTCATCATGAACAGATGCATTTTCCAGAGATCAGAGTCATCGTCCGAGTCTGTATCATAGTCTGACACTACCTCGTAAATCGACTCTACTTCCGAATCTAAGTCGGAAATCTCTTGCTCATCTATTGGTTCATAAGCAAGGACTTCTTCCTCATGACTCGTGTCTAAGAATACCATACGGAGTCTTTCTCTCCTCTGGTTTTTCTTCGGGCAACTATCCGCCTTGTGGTCTTTCGAACCACAAAACCAGCAGCAATTGCAGCTGTTCAACGGTTTCCCCTTTGGACACCTAGGCTCTCTGCCATGCTTACGCTTGAAGGCATCGATCCTATCTTTGTCTTTTAGGTTATCCCGTCTCCTTACAAACTTTCTGGGTTTGTAAGCAGAACTTCCATTTTGCTTGCGCTGGAAGTCCTTCTTGGGCCAAACTTTCTTTTTGTTGTACCCAACAAACTTCCTTTTTCGGGGAAAGTTTTTCGTTCTCAACGAGTCACCTGAAGAACCGCGAGTATCGCATCCATACCTCCCAGGCACATACTCAATTTGAGAACAACAGCTCTTATTCAAGTATGGCAGCTTCTTAGCTGCCTCCTTTACTTGGAGCTCAGTACACGCCTTCCGCATTGCGTACTTTACCGCCTGAATTTTTCCTCCGAGTCCAGAGACAATCTTTTCCTCACTCAGAAGTAACTCATAGGCCTTTTGCGCAACCTCCGGCCAAGGTTCTGGAAGTTTTGCAAAAAAGGTTCCTAATACGAACTGTTGAGAAACTACGTCCAGATTGTAGTAATACTTCTGGAATTCACACACGTAGCTATCAAACCAGCACATATCACAGATCTGCAGTTTTACCAAAGCGGTCAATGACTGCTATTTTTCCACAGTTTCAGTGGATAATGAAAAACCGCAGAACTCCCGTTTTAATGCATCAGCTATGATTGCTAATACATCATCAACGGTTAGCGCCAGATCTATCTTTTCTTTGATGTCAGTATGAGCCACCAAAGATTTCCAATACTTCTGCGCCGTTCCCATGAGGGCTGCTACGCATAATTCGTAGACTGGTCCAGGGGATAATATCCCTAGAGACGCAGTCATTCGAATAAGTGACAACCATTCATCTATCTTTTCAGATACATGCTTTTCACAATCTATGTCCAAAAAAGCACCAGGGGTAATTATAGGCTTTAATACATTGTCCCTTGGAACAAACTCTTGTTTGGTTCTATGAGGATAATCGGGCATGTAAATTTCCCTCTTCGCAGTCACCAGTTCATTAAACGTTCTATTGTCTAGGTGAACTGGAGCGTCTTCTGCCAGACCTAAGGCTTTCCTTAAGTGTTTTGCCAACTCTCCACTTTGAGAGTTCAAGTTCGCACTTCGCTTTTGCGGGTCTAAAATGTAAGGAGCAATTGCTTCCTTATACATTTCATCCACACTCTTGCCTTGATTCTGTTTGGAATTTCTTCCTCCCAGATTCAACCTTTCGACTGGTTTTCCTGTAGTACTTTTCAGTCCAGAAGTCGCCTCTGTTTCAGGTCTTTTTAAACCTCTTTCTCTTTCCAGAGCGTCTAGCATTGAGTTTACAATGGAGCCTACTTCCCGTGCCAATCTGGTTTCGACTTTCAAGACTTTCAGTGCTCCCCTGAATAGTCAGCTGGGTTAAAATATCATTTATACTCTTGCTGATTCCAAAAGGAGACATTCTAGACTCTGGAACGAACTCCAATCGAGACGGAGTTCCAGAAGGATTTCCCGAGGATTTTCCTTCTCCAGCCATCTCAAGGACTTAATTGAAAGTTCTTTTAAAATCTTGGGGTTTTAAAAAATTACAAAAGAAGACAAACGGGGTAACAACCGTATTGGGGTAATTTTCAAACTTCCAACCCTATTCCCCAAAATATTTTTACTCACGGTGGTATTTTGACTCTATCCTCGATGGGTTTGGTCTTTTCTATCTTCCTCATGCTATGTCAGCACCCTTAGGCTACGAGTGTATGGTCCGTGATACCCCAACATTTTTCATAAATATAGATTTTTCGAACAAAATTTAATCACCGATCATCTTCTAATCACATTTAAATCATTTTATCAAGATTTAATACCCTCGATCACTTCTAAAAAAATATCTCATTCCCCCTTAAAAGAATATATCACCGATCAAAAGAAAAATAAAATAATCACGTATGTAAAAAAAATCAATAATTCACATAGGAGGATCTCTAAAATCCTCTCGGAGTCAAAACCTCCCCATCCCCCTTCAAATAACGATGTTCATCTCCCCTTGTAGTGAAATCGGAGGCCAACTCTTCCAGACATATACACATAAATCGGAGACTAACTCTTCCCCATACACACAGAAACCGGAGCTAAAGACTTCCTCCTCTCTAATTCTGACGAGCCAAAGCCTCCCAACCAACATACATCCAAGGCAACCTTCCAACGGACTCCCAACGTCCTTCTACCTCCTCGGGCAATCCCCAGTCGGCAACCCCTCGGTGAGTTTTCAGTCTTTCTCGTAATAATCACGCAACCCCTCTTTCACTTTAGAGCATGGCTGACCATACTCGTTACATGTGACGTGGGAAGGTGAAACCGAGCCCCGGCGGAGCAAAACAACATCGGTCAGAATGTAAGGGAGGTATTCGATAGGCTATAACTTTCTCGTTCGGTGTCAGATCGACGCAAAATCAAGTGGTATCTCTACCTTGCTTGACTACACATCTTTTTCAATATTTGTTTTGTTTTTATGACGATCAAGGATTGAGATAGGACCCCGAAAGCTAAGGGTGTGCGCACAGTTTGCGACTAGCCTGCATACTATAGTCCCACTTCCGAGGGGATCTCAAGAGATCCGACTGTTGGATCATCTCCATTTCATAAATAAACTAGACTGAAAGACGGTTGTATACATGTGTATTTCGACCGTTGAACTTTCCGTTGAATTGGGACATGAACCGATGAACATAATACATGCGGAGCTGGACTTTCTTTATGTCACAGTCCCGTTCTCGGTGAGATGCCAATTGATTTCACCGTTACATCACCACCAAACTTGACGGGCATGTCTATCATTTGAATACGGTTATTTCGATATATTGTATGTATTTTTATGTTATGCACACATTATGTTTTCTATTTTTCTTTAAGGTCTTCATTCGCAGAAAATAGAAAAGTTTGCGTGAATGTTCGACTTTTCATTTGCATAAGTTGAGATACCACCGTTGGATCTTTATGAAATTTAACAAACATGTTTTTCATTATATGTCCACTTAATGGATAATTGGATTTTCACTCTTTTTAGAGCAAAACCAACCAAATTTTCTTTTCATTTTGCATGAAAAATCAAACTGACAATTCCGAGGGATTCAACGAGGTGGATTTCGAAGACCGTTCAAAAATGGGTGGCGCGTGGGGTAGAGACCGTGGCGGAAGCACTCTTCTAAAGCGGCCCCAAATGACGAGCCTAGTCGATAAAATGTCATCCCAGTAGGCCTCATATACAAAAGGGGAAGTGCGGGCCTCATCGAAATTTCTAAATCCATATGTAACGGGTCGTGGGCTCAAGTGCATAGGCCCACGATCACCCTCCCTCCCTGCCTACTTAGGCCCATAGGTTTATTGCCGCATGCTGTTTGTAAAACAAACAAACATGAGTTCGGGTCTAAACGCTCGAATCGGGTCCAACGCCCGTAAAACATTGACATAAGTCCGGTGATCCGGATTGGGTTCAGCGTCCGTTAATCAGAACCAAACTTTTAGGAGCAAAAAGCACTGTTTTTTTTCGTACTTAAACGGATTTTGTAAATAAAGTCGGTGACAACTCCGTAATAACCTTTTTTAATGCTCGAGTCGATGCGCCGACCGGATGGGACTGGGGGAGCGGGCCAGGATCCTCGTGTCGTTCGAATGCGCGGTTACACTTACGTCATTCGATTGGTTTTTATTTTGGTAGGGAATCGGATGTACAGTCAATATGATAGTGCTCGCTACATTGCCCATCCTGGACATATGAAAAGGAGGTTGTGTATCTGGAGTCTTGTTTTAATATCACCTTGACGAGGAACAATCGACCCCTGAAAGTTACGATGACAATGCATGTGCCCCAGAGGTTTTTGCACTGCAAGAGATTGGATGGCAAGCAGTGGATATGTAATGCCCGGTGTATGCCGGATAAAACAGTTTGTGAGAAGCATTATTATCAAGCGAAAAAGCGAGATGCAAATTCAGCTATGAGAGGATCTATGAAGAGATCAACAAGTGAAGATGACATATACTTGGAAAGTAAGAGTGATGACTTTGACATTCCTCTTACATAATTGAAAGGTAGCGATGATTCTCGTCCTGTCTTGGGAAAGAAGTACTAGGGCTCAAAGTACTCACCAGAGGCAGCTCCTGTTAGGAGTTCCCTCCTCAGCAATTCACATAGGCTTGTTGATGATGTTGAAGAGCTTGAAGAGAACTGGGGCTCATCCGTCCTAGCTACCAGAAATTCATCCATCACACCATGTGATATAAAGACGGACAACAACTTATCCCCGTCGACGCGCAGCAAGAGAGGAGTCACTTTGCTCGCTTGCGACTGAACTACAAGTGCGACTTGACGTCTTCAGCGACTTGACGAGTGCGACTCAAGGAGGTGCGACTTGACGAGTGCGACTCAAGGGGGTGCGACTTGACGAGTGCGACTCAAGGGGGTGCGACTTGACGTCATCAGCGACTGAGCAACGAAGAGTCGGCCAGTCCAAGGGCCTCGAAGAAGTTGAATCATTTCGCATTCCTCATTCATGCATTTATCATTTATGCTTTGCATTTACTTTGTTGCATTTCAGTTCTATTTCAGGTGTTCCCTATATAATGGGCACCTTGTACTCATTTCAAAAGGACAGCTTTTATCAAATTATCAACCTTTATCAGACTTAGTGTCTTTTATCCGAGGTGAGTGGATTCTCCTTCAAACCTCGTTCTTCATTTGGTGGATTTCCAAGTGCGGATTGAGTAGAGTGTATCAACCGGTGGTGGTGTATCTGTATCCTCCGCGTTGTGCCTCGCCCTCGTCTTGTTCGTGGTGGTGTATCTGTATCCACGGTCAAACGAGTCTACCCGAGTCTTCTTTCACGGTGGTGCATCTGTATCCGTGGAGGTTGATCTCAACCCTTCCTTTTTCATCATTCCAGCCGCCCCATTAACACTACCTTCCGTCCATACCCAACGTCACCCTTTCCGCATCATTCTGTGGCGTTTCCCCTGTTTTGGTTTAGGAATCATCTATTCCTTGCCTTTTCCCCGTGTCATCTTGGTATCAGAGCGCCCTAGGTTGTCAATGGCCGGAAGAATTCAAAGCGGTATATCTCTAGACGAAGCACAAGTTGCTCGACTTGAGCAGCAAGTCGCTGATCTTCAGCAGCAACTACAGTCCTTACGAACCCACCATGCATCATCTTCTCGTAACCGCGAAGAGAGCGATCGTGAGGAGAACCCATGGCGTGAGGAGTCTCAACGAGGATCTTCACCGGAATATCGGAGACAGGAGAGAAGAGCGCCTAACATGAACGTTCAGATTCCGGAGTTCGAAGGAAACTTGGACCCCAACGAATTCATCGATTGGATGTACACCGTGGAGCGCATCTTTGATTACGAGGAAGTGCCCGAGGATCGAAAGGTGAAATTGGCTGCCTTGAAATTGAAGAAGTACGCGAGTTTGTGGTGGGAGAACACCAACCAGCAGCGCCGTAGGGAAGGGCGTGATAAAATTCGTACGTGGTCAAAAATGAAGAGGTCCATGACGAAGAGATTTCTACCGGAGCATCATCGACGAGATCTCTACCTCCAATTGCAGTCGCTTCAACAAGTCTCAAGTGTATCGGAGTATACATGGGAGTTTGAGAGACTATTGCTGCAATGTGATGTTCAAGAAGCCCCTGAGCAAACCATTGCTAGGTATCTTCGAGGACTTAAGCCCCAAATCGCAGATGCTGTCGACTTACAACAATATTGGAGTTTCAACGATGTGCGAGCATTGGCGCACAAGGTGGAGCAGCAGCAAGCGAGGAGAGCGACTACCCGCTCATTTGTGAAGGCCGCGCCTTTTAACAAGGGGAGTAGCTCCCAGGCGAAGCCGCAGTCGACAACAACGTTAAAGAGAACCCCACCGTCGACTTCAAGACCTGAAGTCAAGTCGCACGAGCGAGACATCATTCGACGATGTTTCAAGTGCCAAGGAGTTGGGCACATGGCTTCTGAGTGTCCGACGAGGAGGAACGTTGTCATCAGGGAGTTATCTGATGAGGAAGAGGATTTCGAAGAGAACGCCGACCCTGTTTGGGATGCCGAAGAGACAGAGGAGTATCCGGACGAAGGAGAGCTGTTAGTAGTCCGAAAGGCCTTAAGTGCGACACCGGCAAAAGAGGAAAGCCAAAGGGAGAGCATCTTCCATACTAGGTGCACAGTCGCAGGGAAGGTATGTTTGGTAATTGTGGATAGTGGTAGCTGCACCAACGCCGTGTCTAGAACGATGGTTGAGAAGCTGAAGCTGCCCATCGAAGCGCACCCACATCCCTACCGTCTACAGTGGCTCAACAAGGAGAGCGACGTCCGAGTCACGCAGCGAGCGCGAGTTCCATTTTCCATTGGGAAGAGCTACAAGGATGAAGTCGCTTGCGACGTCATTCCCATGGATGCGTGCCACCTACTATTGGGGCGACCGTGGCAGTTTGATCGACGCGCACAACACGACGGGTATCGCAATACCTATTCCATCCACGTTGGAGAGAAGAAGGTCACTTTGATGCCCCTCACAAGTCAGCCCACAATCGCGACCCAGGATCGACTCAGCGACCAGCCTCTCAAGGGAGTTCAACTAGTTCGAGCGATTCAAGAAGGTGAGAAGGCCTATTTTGTGATTCTTGTCGAATCCATCCCAGGTCAAGCGACGAGCCATCCTCAAGCCGCTTCCATTCTTGAGGAGTTCAAGGACGTGTTTCCAGAGGAGTTACCAGTCGACTTACCTCCGATGCGAGGTGTACAACATCAAATCGACTTGGTTCCAGGAGCGTCGCTACCGAATCGACCAGCCTATCGTTGCAATCCAGAGGAGGCCAAGGAGTTGCAGAGGCAAGTCGACGAGCTTGTCGACAAGGGATCAGTTCGAGAGAGTTTGAGCCCATGTTCGGTTCCAGCCATATTGGTGCCGAAGAAGGATGGCACATGGAGAATGTGCATGGACAGTCGAGCGATCAACAAAAT
>JARUPW010000787.1:19721-32482 GCA_029817735.1 Melastoma sanguineum | reverse complement strand
CGTTGACTTTACTAAAAGTTGACCGGAAAGTAGTAAATTTTACTACATTTTTTACTAAATATGCGTTGACTTCGTTAGTATTAATTAGTAACGGTCAACTTTTAGTAAAATTTACTACTTTTCGTTAGTATTAATTAGTAAACTATGTAACCATTACGTGCACGTACCGTTAGCCGCTTCCGTAAAGTTTTCTTTCATTTTTTTTACTATTCCCTGTGACTTTGTGTTCCCAAGTTATGGAAGATTTCCTTTTATGTAAAAATCCTTGGATTGATGCTGACTGGTTTGAGCAACCATTTATTTTAACTTTTGTTCGTTTCTTTTCTTTGATCGTATGCCTCTGAAGTTTTGTTTTATTATTTTTATAATTGAAAGACCTCTTTCGGGACACATTCTATCTTGTCCGATCATGTTAACTTGTTCATGGTACGACATTTTTTTATTTAAAATAATTTTAATTAATCATTTCAAACTTTCAAAGTTTTTTTTTCTATAATATTTTAAGATTCATTTCTTTAAACTTTGCTTGTGCGTTGCAACGAACGAAAGGAAAAAAGAAAAAAAAAAACATTTCCAGTTAAAAGCAACTTTACATTGGTTTTGCTATCTCGTTATTATAATTTTCTTCTATTTTTTATCCATACTGTTTCATTCAATATATTGGACTTTGTTTACACCATTGACTACACTTTATGCCTTGCCTTAGAAAATCATTAGTCCAATTTCGCCTATTTAAGACTTTATGGAAAAGTTATGAATGAATCCAAATTATAAACTTCCAACCTTTTTTTCGAACAGTTTACTTCGTTGTTTTGGTATTTGTACAGACGTCGGGGATGTGTCTTGCGGACAATCGATGCACGTACCCCATTCAACGTATTCAAGATAACGAAGTATTCGAGGATTTATTTTGGATTCTCAAAGATCAAAACCCTTTGAAGACGGCTTCGTACTCACCAACGTTACGGCATCAGCGGCTCGCCAGGTTCGCTGTAAACCTATTCTAAAAACGGCACCGAGAGGTACCAACGCTAACGGGGGCATTATACAGGGAGCGAGAAATGGTACAAACACCCGGTTCTCCTTTGAATTTATTTTTTGGGTTCGAAACTGCTAAGGGCATTAATAAATTGATGTTGCTTCCATTTTTGCCCGAAAAAATTAACTTTTTAAGAAATATGTTCTAAAAATGATTCACGTTGACATTTTAAGCATTAATGAGCTCGAGATCATTTTTTTAATGTCGAGCAATTTCTTTTCTAAAATCGAGCTCAAATAAAATCGGACATTAAAAACGCAAGATAAAAGCCTCCTCCTTTCTTTGTGATGCATGCGATTTAGTAATCCCTAATTCCCGAACCTTAATGAATCTCTATAGTTTTTCTAACTTGAACTTAAAATAAGTTACTAGCGACTCAGAGACGTTTTCAAAATCCGAAGCCTTATCGTCAAGGGAGGATATCCATTTTAAATGGAACCAGAAACGGGATCCACCCGTGACAACAGTCGAGGGACAGAAGACTTTCCCGATTCTCCGATCAAAGTGAGCCTTTCCCCTTGTGTTTCTCATTCATCCTTCATTGTCTGGCTTTTCATTAATGCGAAGAATCAACATGTCTTCATGGCAGGTGGGTGGCGTTTGCTGCAAAAGTTTTGCTTTTGTTTAACGGGCGTTGGACCCGATCCGAGCATTACTCCGGACTCATGTCAATGTTTTACGGGCGTTCGACCCAATTCGGGCTTTGGACCCGAACTCATGCTTGTTGATAGCAAATAATATGCGGCAATAAACCTATGGGCCTAAGGCATGCAGACAAGCACAGACAATTATTGAGATTAAAGGGGGCAGGGGAGGATGGTGACTGTGGGCCTATGCACCTGGGCCCATGGCCCGTTACATGTGGGAAAAAAAATCGGGAGGCCCGCACCTCCCTCATGAACCTGAGTCCCGTCGGGATGACATGTCATCGACTAAGGCTTCATCAGTTGGTGGTCGCTTTCGAGACGTGTTTCCACCACGGGTGTCCTCGGAGTCGCTTTGTCGAATCCTCGAAATCATTGGTTGATTTTTCATGTAATATAAAATGGAAATTTGGTTAGAATGTTCAAATGATAAGAGTTGCATAATCACGAAACACAACGAATGCGAATTACGCATAGTTTAGAAAGTAGTTTATAACTTTGGCTCGGATTGTCCGATTCGATCGAAATTTCAACCAACAGATCCGAAACTTAATGGCGAGTTTGCATATAAAATTTTATGAAAATCTAACCGTGCAATATCACAAGATCAAGGAACTAAGGTAGCTGTCTGGAAAAGCGGAACGGTTTGCACCGACGGCGTTATTTCTATCATATCTTGGTCCACGAATGTCCGATCGGAATGGAAAGACTTCACAGAAAGGTAAGGCAATGAAAAATTTGTGTGTAAAATTTCACATAAATCCAACGGTTGGATCGTAAGATATGCTTGTGCAAAATTCGGAAGTAATCTTAATAGCTTGTCTAGTTTGGCTGACTGGAGCCGTGGGAACCAAAATTGATATCTTTTCATCCACATGATGAAACAATACGTATGATATGTCAAAATCAACATGATTAATCAAGAAACATATACAAAAATGTTGAGAAAAATCCAACGGTGGGGTCACCAGTCATACGGATGCAAAGATAAATATGGTTCTGTGAGCTGGATCTGATTTTGGCCGAGAAGAATTCCGGAAACAAAAAATGGGAAACCTTACATTCGGTTGATGAAAAAATAGATATATATGTCCAAAGTACCATAGAAAAGTGAGAAACATATCTACAAAAGTTGAGAATACTCCAACGTTTTGATCTGCCAACATGGTGCAAAGAGTGAAGTAGCGACGATCGGCAGACCTCACTTGGTGTACAGTCTATTCACGAGGTCGTATCTTGTTACTACAGAAACTTCAACGATTAGTTGATAATGTAAACAACTATAAATTTCTGCTCAAAAGTTTGGACAAGATCCAACGGTTAGATCTCCAGCAATGTCCCCGGAAGTAACGATGCGACAGACCGACAGACTGTTCTGTTGCAGCCAGCGAAGGTGGCGCTAGTTTTGGGGACATATCTTGGTCATCGATCAACCAAAAATTAAAATAAAAATATTTCCAAGATCATCACTCATTATAAATCATTTGACCTTCTGGGCTCAAGGTTCGAAAATGTCCATAACCTCTTCGAAAAAATCAGCTTTTGGAGGTGTTGCCATAGAAAATGACTGAAACAAAAGGGTGGGAGATGTCCCGACACTTCTGTGCCACAAATGAATGCAAACTCGACCCCCAAAGCTACCGTGAAAGCTTTGAGGTCTAAAAAACGTACGAAAATACATTTCTAGAGGAGTTTAAATGATTACGACCTATTTACGTAGTGGTTAAGTGTCGGCGGGAGATGGCGCACCGGTTGTCCTTTGCTCCAATAGAGAAAATTCTCCATAACATGATTCCACCAGGTCCATTCCGCATATCAACGCTTGAGTAACCTTTCAGATGTCGATTTTATTGCATTTGACTTCATCGTACATTATATCATATGCTTACCATTACTTAAAGTTACATTTGAAGGCACCAAGTATCGAAAATGTCACAATTCAAGTTGTAGAAATAATAAATCTTAAGCTTTTATGTGATATCACCTTAACCATGGTCACAATAATTAAGATGAATCGAAGTTCCGGTTAAATACAACTTAACTAGTTTTCGTGACGCATACGTTGATCACATCTTCTCATCTTGAGCCAGATAACGCTTCCCCGTACCAAGCCGAAACTCGTGGATTCCCGTTTAACCGATCCGGCGATCCAGTCCCTCCAACTAGTGGAATACGTAAAGTAGGACGACATTATTCGAGAAAACGAATTGCCAAGCATTAAAAAGGGATTGAAACAGGTTGATATGGCGTGATTGCGAATTCTGCATGGTCTTCTGCGTTTCAAAATCTGAAGCCATCTCAAACAGGGGAGAGCATTGCACGATCATACTTAAATTCCGAAAAAATACGATTAACTGTATCGCTGCTTTGTTCTACCGTATGTGAGGTTAAGTATTCCTCCAAGCTTGTAATAAAAAGCAAAAAAAGTATTCCTAGAAGCTGATGTTGCAATCACACTGCTGGTGAACACGGCGGGATTTGACTGTGGCTCGGGATCACCTTCCTTCCTCCAGAGTACTGTTGGTCATAGGGTTGGTCGACTGGATGATGTTGCTTTGGTTTGTTGCTTCCACTTTGATTTTTCGAAACATGAAAGCGGGTCGTTTAGGCTGTGGAAGTTCGGATTCTCCGCTCAACATCAGGACCACGGCCGTCATGTTGGGCCTATCAATTGCCTCGTCTTGAACGCAAAGCAGGCCGACTTGAATGCATTTCATCGTTTCAACAGCAGAAAATTCAGAGAGTTCGTCATCGATGAGATCCATCCCTCTGCCTTCAGACCACAGCATCCAAGCCTGCAGCATCACATGGTTGCTTTTGTTAAATATCAGTCAAACTACAATCTGGGTGTAGAAGTTGACACTTACGTATGATGGGAGGTTGACGTGATCTTCAACCAAGCATATGCTCGCGTTCTTCTTTCCACTAACGATCTCTAAAAGGAGTGCCCCGAAACTGTAGACGTCAGATCTCTCCGAAAACACCCCGCCTATGGCATACTCTGGCGACATATATCCCCTGCCATCAGAATAAGCAATTATGTACTCAATTTTTCCCGGTTCAAATAAATTGCACATGATGATGGTTTCGCGGTTAGGTCATTACAGGGTGCCAACGACTCTACGCGTTGCTACCAAATCTTACGTCCCTTCAAACATTCTTGCCTGCCCGAAATCCGATATCTTGGGATTCATGTTGTCATCCAAGAGAATGTTGCTGACCACATTTCGAACGACCACATTTCATGGCGGATAGACAAGAAAGAGTTTTGTTCCATGATGACGTTAGTTTCCAAACTATTTCACGAAATGACCTCAAAAGTTTCAAAATTCATCGACTAACCTTGTGAAATACGCACACAATGATAATGTGCCTAGGAAGGTTACAAGAGACGCAAATCCTACACATAATAACCTAAAGTTAGTCGTCCTATTTGTGCACTATCCTACAAGGTTGGGATGGATTAGTATGCGATAGTACTTGTTAGAGATTCAGATTGATGCATGAATCTGGTTCAATTCATTATCGTCGCGATGACCAACGATGGAAACTCTGCGACGTAAAATCTCTTCACGAATGCTGTGTTCTGATGGGTGATGCAGTCATATCTTTATACATCGATGAACCATAGTCTATTTCATGAACACGGTAATGTGTCAAATTTTAGTGCAACTCATAATTCATCAATATATTTTAATTTATGATTATACGAGGAATTATCACATGAAGTACTGCAAAATTTTTAATGTTGTTGTTTGTTAGTGAAGCTCGGCAGGACGTCTCCAAGGCTACTCATTCCACCACCATCATCTTCACATTTTAGAAAAGGACAAAATGATTTGTTATAGAACCCCAAGAAACAGAATGAATTATGTTTCTTATATCGTTGTTCCATGTGCTGCTACTCACACACCCGATAACTAAACAAAAACGATTTTACTATTATGCCCCTTTCTCTATTATGTATTAGAAGGCCTTATATTCCTCCTTCGTAGGCCTTCTCCCACTTTCTTCTTCAATCCGGCCCTCGTTCTCTTAGTCAGATCAGGCCCACACCTTTCTCCTTCACTCCAATCACACATGACAGCAACAACGGTTTTTAACTGTCGCATATCCGTCCACACTCCCCCTCAAGATGGGAATTGTAGATGTCTCTCAATCCCATCTTGTCCAGAAGCAAGTTTTGCCTCCCCGGATGAAGAGCCTTCGTAAATAAATCCGCTAAATCCGCTACTTCTTGTTGGGTTCTAAGATGTAAAACATCAATGACCCCCTGTTCTATTTTCTCCTTGACGAAGTGCAGATCCATCTCAAGGTGTTTTGTTCGCTCATGGAACACTGGATTCCTGCTGATGTATATAGCTGATCTGTTGTCACAGTGCAGTGATATTGGCAGCTTTGCATCCACTCCAAAATCCTTCAACAACGCAACCAACCACAACACCTCTGCTGTAGTTGTTGCAATTGCTCTGTATTCTGCCTCCATAGAACTCCTCGAGACTGACGTTTGCTTTTTAGATTTCCAGCTCACTAACGAGCTCCCCAGAAACACTGCCAGACCTATGGTCGACTTTCTTGTGTCAACACACCCCCCAGTCACTATCCGAATAAGCCTCAAGTTCAGCCGCTTCCTTATTTGGGAAGAACAGTCCTTTTCCAGGCGTGCCTTTCAGGTATCTGAGGACTTGGTTGGCTGCATTCCAGTGTCCTTTCGTTAGCTTATCCATAAACTGAGCAAGCACATGCACCGAGAATGCCAAATCTGGTCTCGTAATCCCTAGAAATATCAGCCTTCCAATCAGTCTTCTGTAGGAACTTACATCCACTATTTCTTCTCCTGCTTCCTGTCCTAGTTTTATGTTGGGTGACATTGGTATGTTGTTGGGCTTTACTCCAAGCTTCCCCATGTCCTCTAACAATCTTAATGCATAATTCCTCTGTGATACAAAAATACCATCTATGGACCTGGCTATTTCAAGCCCAAGGAAATACCTCGGCACTCCCAGATCTCTAAATTTAAAGTGCTGCAGTAAATACTCCTTGAGTTCATCAATGAGATCACTAGACGAGGCTGCAATGGCCATGTCATCTACTTACACCAACACAGCAAGAAATCCTCTCGATCCGTGCTTGGTAAACAGGGTGTAGTCCAACTTCGATTGCTTAAAGCCATTAGCCAATAGGCAGGATGATAACTTGTCATTCCACTGCCTAGAGGCTCGTTTCAAGCCATACAAGGCCTTCTTGAGTTTGCAAATCAATTTCCCAAAATGCTTCTCCCCCTGAATGTCCAAACCGTCCGACAACTCCATATACACATCTTCTAGCAAATCACCATTCAAGAAAGCATTATGGATGTCAAACTGTCTCAAATACCAATTCTGCATAGAAGCCAAAGCAAGGAACATGCGTATGGATGTATGCTTTGCTACCAGACTAAAAATCTCTTGAAAATCAAAACCATCCCTTTGAGTGTATCCTTTTGCCACTAACCGTGCCTTGTGGCGTTCTACTGTCCCATCGGCCTTCAATTTGGTTTTAAACACCCATTTGCAACCAATTGCATGATGACCTGTGGGTAGAGAAACAATCTCCCATGTGCCATTTTCCTGAAGGGCCTGTAGTTCTACCGCCATTGCCTCTTGCCAGTGTGGAAGAGTGCTAGCTTCCTTATAGCCACGAGGTTCATAATAATGTTCCAAGGCTAGTATATAAGTTTTGTAAGGTTTGGACAATCGAGAATAGGAGATGTGTGGCTCAATAGGGTAAGAAACAACAGAAGAGTTTGAAGAAGAGATAGCTGACCTGATGTGCAATGCAGATGAGTCAGGACTTGCTTCCTGTGAAGAGAGGCTGTGATGATAATCGCTAAGATAACCAGGTACTTTCTTAAGTCATGTACTCCTTCGAAGATGTAAATCTAAATGATTTGCAGATGGTGAATCAGAGACTTGCTCTGGCTGCTTTAACTTATCATCTTGTTCTAGATCTACATGTGTAATGTCTTGTGATGGAAAACTAGCATGAGTGGATGCTGTATGCATGATGCATTAGGAGGCTAAGTTAGAGAACATGGGAAAACCAGTGTATCTTGACAGAAATGCTGATGCTGTTATAACTTAAAAGGAAAAACAAACTCATAAAAGATTACATCTCTAGAAATGAAGACTACTTTCCTGTCTAGGTCAAACAAATAATATCCTTTAACTCCAAGAGGATAACCAAGAAAAATACACGTTCTAGCCCTTTTGTCAAGTTTTTTTCTGTCATGAATATATGTACAAGCATAGCACAAGGAACCAAATACCTTAAGATTGTGATAAATGGGAACTTTATGAAATAGTTTCTCATATGGTGTTTTATGTTGTAAAACCTTGATGGGCAATCTGTTGATAATGTGAGTTGCAGCTAGTAGAGCATACCCCCAGAAATGTAAAGGCAGGTTAGCTTGAAATAATAGGGCTCTGGTTACATCTAACAAGTGTTGGTGCTTGCATTCCACAACACCATTTTGTTGTGGGATTTCAACATAGGAGGTCTGATGCATTTTTCCATGGATCTTGTAAAAATCTAACCTGTAAAACTCAGATCCATTGTCACTTCTAAGACCCTTTATCTTTATATGAAACTGTGTTTCTACAAAAGTGTAAAAATCTTGTATTAGACTCCTAACTTCTGTTTTGGATTGCATCAGAAACACCCAAGTCACCCTTGAAAAGTCATCAACAATGGTTAGGAAGAATCTATATCCTCCCAATGCTGTAACTGAACAAGGACCCCATATGTCGCAATGTATTAAATCAAATGGTGCTGTTGTTTGAATTGTACTGACGGGAAAAACTATCCTTTTTTGTTTTGCTTGATGACAGACCGTACAAGCATTGTCATGAAACATTGTAATGTTTGGATTTAGCATTCTCAGAAAAGAAACTTTACTTTGTGCAACATGTACTAGGTCTTAAATGTCAAAGATCAAAGTAATCTAAACTAGTGCAATGTCTTATTGTACTAAATGCATGCAGTGTGTCAGATGTGCCTAGATGTGATGGTTGATGCTGCAAGGTTGAAGTGTGTTCTGTTTGCTTGTCCCCTGTTATCTTGTCGATCACATATAAGCCTCCTCTTCTTTTAACAAGTCCAATCGTCATCCAATTGTGTAAGTCCTGAATGAGACAACAATTATGAGACAGAACAAGACAGATATGTGGAATTTTGGTTAGTTTGCTGGCCAAAACAAGGTTGAACTGAAAATCTGGTACAAAGAGTACATCTTCTAGTACCAGGGTTGGATTCAAGTGTACCACTCCTACATGTGTGGCCAAGACCATGCTATTGTTTGGGAGATGAATCTGTAACGGTTGATTTAGTTGTGATAGATAGAAAAACAAACAAGATCGGATACCACATGATCTGTTGCTCCTGTGTCTAATATCCAGGACTGAAAATTTGCCCGAATGGCTGTACTATGAAAAGACATCGTGGAAATTATACTTGAAAAGGATGTAGAGGGAATGGAGGAATGGGATGGCTGATAGGCTTATTTGTGGAGAATTTGTGGATTGGTCTAATGTTGGTTATTTTTTTTCACACTTAGCAATGACAATAGCTTCTGAACTTGATTCCCAGTCAGGTTTAGCTGTGGGAATTGCATCTCTGATGCCCCTTCATTCTTGATCAGATTGATTGTTCTTCTGCTTTCTCCTCCCTAATATCTCCCTACTCCTCTGCCTCGACCTCTATCTACTCTGGTGCTGGGTGGGAAACCGACCAAGAAATAGCATTCTCTCTTGATGACCCTTCTTCCCACATTTGTCGCATATAATGTTAGGATTAAATCTCTTCTTGCCTGCATAGTTCACTTGGCGAGTCTGCATTCCCTTCTCTGGTGCATACTCTGTCTGCGCAACCGCTGCTGCAACTGGATGCATAAACACTGGTTTTTCTTCATTTCTCATGGTTCTCCGCAACTCTTCTCGCTGCACAATGTTATACGCCTCTCCTAGCGTAGGGAATGGCTTTCTCAACAGAATCCGTGTTCTTAGCCCCTCATATTCTCTACTTAACCCATTTAGGAACTTAAATACCATGTCCTTTTGCTGCTCCTCCATATATCCTCTTTGCCACCCACATTCACACTTCCTACACTCGCAAAAAAGAATCGATCGATATACTCTTTTTTCACGTAGGAGCGAGAGTAGTTCATTATAGAATCCAGAAACCGTCTTGCTCCCCCGCATTAGCTCATGATATTGCGAGTATAATTGGCAGATCTTCGAGTCATCTGGCTCCCCGTATCTTTCCTTCAATTCCTCCCAAATTTCCTTCGCTGTGCTAAGGTAAAAGATGGTAGTTGCTATTGGAGACGACACCGACTTCTGCAGCCATGCTTTCACTAAACAATCACAACGAACCTAAACATGAAATGTCCCGCTATTTGCTGCCGGCCTCACTATTGAACCATCAATAAAACCCAGTTTATTCCTGATTGAAAGTGCAAGTTCTATAGACCTTTTCCAGCTTGAATAATTTCCTTCTATCAGCTCGGGTGTGACGCCGGATGGCGCTGGAGTTCTTCTTTCCACTAACTATCTCTAAAAGGAGTACCCCGAAACTGTAGACGTCGGATCTCTCCGAAAACACCCCGCCTATGGCATACTCTGGCGACATATATCCCCTGCCATCAGAATAAGCAATTATGTGCTCAATTTTTCACGGTTCAAAAAAATTGCACATGAGGTTGGTTTCGCGGTTTGGTCATTACAGTGTGCCGACGACTCTACGCGTCGCTACTAAATCTTGCGTCCCTTCAAACATTCTTGCCAGGCCGACATCCGATATCTTGGGATTCATGTTGTCATCCAAGAGAATGTTGCTGACCTTCAGGTCACGATGGATGATCCTCAGGCTTGAGTCCTTGTGGAGATAGAGAAGCCCCCTAGCAACTCCTAGGATTATGCTAAAACGTTTGCTCCAATCGAGCTTGGCCTTCCTCTCCTTATCTAATGGCAGCGGAAGTCGTGAGCTTGCTAACTTTATTTGTGTTATGGGGAGAGATATATAGATTTATACATACCGTAAAGGAACATGTCTAAGCTCTTGTTCGACAAGTATTCGTACAAGAGGATCTTCTCCTCCCTCTCACTGCACAACCCAACAAGTCTGACAAGGTTCCGATGCCGGAGCTTTGATATGAGGATGATCTCATTCTTGAATTCCTCATTGCCTTGACTCGAGCTACTGGCAAGTCTTTTCACCGCCACCTCTCTACCGTCACTCAGCTTCCCCTATTTCAAGGGAAGGCCAGAAACCATCAGTTGATCAAATCTAGTTCGACAAGCATGGGAATAAATCAGTGCCTACCTTATAAACAGAGCCAAAACCCCCTTGGCCGAGCTTGTTGGTGATATCAAAGTTGTTTGTAGCCTGGGCAATACTAATGAAACTGAAGGCAGAAAACTCGGCCGTGTCTTCTGGTTTCAGCCCATCTAATCTGGTAACTGAATCTAGCTGTGTAGAATTCTTTCTTCGGTCTTCCTGTATAAATGGCATGATGATATAAGGCATAGCAGGTTGTGGTTATCATGGAGATATCTTGTCCTGTCATGCTTACAAATTAGTCCTTCCTCAATGAACTTGATAATACCTCTTTGTTTCAGTCTCGTCTTCCACCACAGCAACATCATAGCTCCGAATACAATGGCGGAAAAAACGCTTGTCAGGCTTATGACTAACATTTTCGGTTGCTTAGATCCCCCTGCATCAGATATCACATTTAGAGACTGACGATATCAGACCAATAACAGGAGGATATAGGGTCGCATCAAACCTATGGATGTGAGGCGAACATAGAGATCTTTTCCATCGTTCAACCCAAACTCCTGTACATCCAGCAACTCTCCGCTCCATGTCTTACAACCGATCGAGTTCACGTAAGAGTAAGCCAGACATGAGCACTTACGGACGCACTGATCCAGACATACACCTCCATCCTGTATTCCCACCAGGAAGTAGGCCGAATTGGGAAGCTTCATGTTGATCAAACGGAGGAAAGCATCTGTTTCGACTTTTCCTGATTCTGATACATTCACAGGTTTCTGACAATTGAGTTCTGTTAGCCGGATGCACCCTTTAAACCAGTTGCCATGGTTCCACTCATCAAATGAACTTGGAACAAACCCTTCCATGCAACTGCATATGGGGGATTTCATCATGTTACAGACACCGAAAGGCCCACAAATCCCATAAACGTCGCACCTATTCCTCGGGTGTTCGGAAAACATTGTCCACATCATCGCCTTCTTGTCCCAAAAGGTGCTCGTCAATTCTCCAGTTGGGGATATGTACAGGAACGTGTGGAAGGAGCTGTCATATGGCTGATAGGTTATGTATACCGTTCCCTGATTAATGTCTTGCATGATTGTGATGCCGTTCAGGTAGTTCTGGTTCATGCCAGGTATTCCAATGAAGGCCACCTTATCCCATTGCCCACTTCGCCAGTACAGTTTAGAGCCATCCCAAGTGACCACCTGTGTCGGAGTCTCTGGGGTCATACCTGCAACAAATGCCCCACGAGAAGGGTCATTTTCAGTCTTCCACGACGTCAAGTAACGTTTTACCCCAGTTTGGCTGATAATTCCGAATTTCATCCCTGGCAGTAAGGTATCGCATGGATCCTCGAAGCTTCCCCACAGCTCATTCGAACTCTCCTCCTGTAAAGCGAAGTTCCCGCCATCCGAAATCGATGCAAAACTCTTATTCGTGGCCGAAACATTCGTGAACCAGACGATGTTCCCCCGACCGTCGACGAGATTCAGGTTTCCGTCAGCACCGATCCTGAGACTCGCAGACAATCGGTCGGATGTTGAAATCGGTTTCTCCCTATTTGCCACCCAGACAACCCTGGAAGGACCCGGTTTCTTGAACCAGATTCCAACGTACAGGTTCTGGGATCCATTGGGCGTGAAGAATCCGAGCTCGAAGATCTGACCAGGAGAAGACACGAGGGTCTGGTTAGGAAGTAGAGGCGTCGAGGCCGTGATGTTGTCTGCAGCGCTGCCCCAGCGGCCATGGAGCGCCTG
>JARUPW010000787.1:0-19706 GCA_029817735.1 Melastoma sanguineum | reverse complement strand
AGGACCAAAGAGACAACTAACCAGCTACAAGGAGCAAACATGACCTCACAAAATATCGTTCTCAATCCCGGTTCCAGAATATCAAATACCGAGAATTTCCAAAATTTTAAAAGTTTGAGATTGGAGTCGGCATCCCGAAAACCGGTATGTAATTCGGAATTCCATCCAGAATTCCATTCCGAAAACCAAACATGCTATTAGTCAAATATTGTGAGAAAAATTAGGAAACAATTGGGGACAATTATAGGCAATAGAATCATCGTATTTATAGACAGTTTATATATTGTCAGATATAACTGGGTGTAATCTCTATATTAACACGACACGATAGCCACCGTGAGTTAAAGTCAGCGAAACTCAGAAACCGTAAACATCGGAATCAAGCTAAATGCCAATAACTATCCTTTGTGGTCTCGGCTAATGCGAGTTGCAGTATCTGAACGACAACACCTCAGTCACCTTACAGGACAACCACCGGCACCTACAAGGCACCTACAAGGACGGAGGTAACATATAATAACCGGAAAACTCAGGATCTCACTGTGGTTTCCTGGGTGATCCAGAATATTGAACCAAACCTGGAGAGTAACTGGCTAGCTATCCTACCAGGAAAGCACAATGGGATGCCTTAGAGATGATGTACAGTAGCGGGGAGACAAGTTTCAGACTTTCGAACTCCACACATGGGCCAATCAGAAGGAGAGATGACTCTAGAGAGGTATTTTGATGTCTTACCGGGTATTTGGCAGGAGATTGACAGACGCGACGTCAAAATGATATTACCATATATAATCAAGAGAGACAGGAGACCCGATTGTTCCAATTCCTAGCCAGGTTGGACAGCAAGCATGAGGTTGTCAGGCAAGACATCCTCAAAGAAGAGCCCTTACCCTCCGTGGAGAAAGCATATGCTCAGGTTCGACGAGAAGCGGCCAGGAGTGAGATACTCAACCCCACGAATGGAGGTGATCAAGGTGGAATCGGTAACGGACTGCTCGGCAAAGCATCAAACCCTCAGATGGACATCACAGGGGAGGCATACGGAGCGAGTGGCCAAGGGGGACAATCCTGATCAGAATTCATCGGAAAAACGGCGAAATCATAGTCCTCGAAGCGGCGGCCAACGGCGAACCTAATCCAGCGGTCGACTCTCTCCTTCATGTTGGCAGAGTAGTTCAGGCGGAGGAGGTAGAGCTTGCGAATAGCCGGGGACGTGCACATGAGCAAGAACTGGCCAACGTAGTCGAGCCCATCCTCATACACGTCCCGAAAATCGACTGAGACGGCCGAGGTTTGGGTCCAGAGGGAGTACCAGCGCCTGGAGAGGGCGCTGGTCTTGACGACGTCCTCGATGTCGAGGAAGGAGAGCACGTGTAAAATTATGGAATCTGGAAGGGCGCTGATGAGGTCGTCGCCCGCCGCGGCATCGGACGGACGTGATCGTTTCCTGGGGCTTGTTCTTCGAGAAGCCGAACGCGGAGGATCGCCAGCCTCCTCCATGGTTGCGGGAGCGCCCCCGGTCGACGAGCGGGAAGAATCGCCGCCATTTTATATTTGGGCCGAAGTTGACCTGATGGTGAGTCGGCCCAACTAAAAGGACAACAAATCACGCATGACTGAACAAAATGAGTTTATAAAACTAAATAAATTGATTAATTTTAATATTTATAAAAAAGTTTGAAAAGTATTTGCTTGTTGAGTTTTTGGTACGATGATATTTTTTTCATAATTTCTATAAATAAATCATTTAATATTATGAGTATAAAATAAGGTTTAATTTAGGAAAATATTATGAATTTAATTGTAGAATAAAATGTTACAAAAAGTAATGGAAGATAAATAATATGGCCAAATAACCTATAAAGATAAAATATCAGGTTTCTTTGAAGGAAAAACTTTTTTTTATTAATTCAATTTGATATAAGTTTGATACATCTAGGATGGTAGGTATTATTAATTCAAGAATGTGAAAATTTAAAATTAAATTTGCGCACTAAATATTTATAATTTATTAATGTAAGAGGTATTATGTTTATCTTAATTTAGCACTTTTTATTTTTTATATTTCGATTTCAAGCATCTAAAAAATTCATAAATAAATGAATTGTAATTGGATTTTTAAATGTAATGTAATAGTATACAATAAAATATTTTCCAAATGATATTTCTGCTCGTACGTATATTTTTCGCGCGAATCAAATATTTCTTGGAACCCGATTATAAAAAATCATAATGAAAATAGGGAAAACGTCTAGAAAAACAAATGAGAGACCGGAATAACTTGCATTCGCATGAAAGGCCAGAAAGATGCTTTCGGTGGTACATTATTAATCAATTCTCGCGAAATACAGCAGACGACGTTTCGGAAAACGTGACATACATTTATTGTCTACCTCGGATATAGCTCGGATGTGGAAGCGCCATTGATCGAGGACGTGCCTGCGTTGTTTCGGGAGAAGTCGGCGTCGATTTTCCTTGATTTCCTATCGCACACAGAAGGGATGTTGTAGCCGGAGCTCGTGCTCGTGAAGAATGCTGGTTGTGTCGGTACTGGAAGAGCGACGGAATGATGATTGAGCCAGTGAACCACAGATGTCATCTCTGGTCTGTTTGCTGCATTTTCTTGTACACATAGCAGACCGATGTGAATGCATCTCAGGATGTTTGCTCTACAACCAGATGAGACCACGGGATCCACGATGTCCGATATGTTCCCTTCTCTCCAATTCTTCCAAGCCTGCGACATCCCATGTTCAAGCATCGAAAGGATGAAAGGGGTAGTAAACTTCTCGAGTTTCAAAAACTTTCAGTAGTTGTAGTTTCCTCACTTGGCCTATCAACATCTCTGGATCTTCTCCAGAAACATGAACTAGGTTTCTCCGTCCGCTAACGATTTCGAGGACCAAGACCCCGAAACTAAAGACGTCTGACTTTACCGAAAACTTTCCGCGTGCTGCGTACTCGGGAGCCATGTATCCGCTGCAAGCCAAAATTCAACTAAATATGCGACAATTCACAGCCGAGGAAAACTCCAAGTGGCCTTGAACTGGTTATGATACTTACAAAGTTCCCATGATCCTGTTCGTGTTTGCCTGAGTTTGATCGAGCTCGAACAATCTAGCCATGCCGAAGTCCGATATTTTAGGATTCATGTCCATGTCCAACAATATGTTACTGGCTTTAAGGTCACGATGGATTATTCGAAGCCTCGAGTCTTCATGTAGGTAAAGAAGCCCCCGGGTGATCCCCATTATTATCTTGTATCGCGTATCCCAGTCAAGTTGCGTCCTTTTAAGAGGATCTACGTATTAACCGACGTAAACTGAGTGACATCCTGTTAGATCCGTTAGTTCAAATTATATGAGTAAGAGATGAACAGGAAAACTCGTACCAAATATGAACTTGTCGAGGCTAGCATTGGGCACAAACTCGTATACAAGAAGCCTCTCGACCCCTTCCAAGCAGTAGCCGTGTAGCCTCACCAAGTTCCGGTGCTGGAGCAGCAAAAGTAGCCGTGCCTCGTTCTTGAATTCAGATTCCCCCTGTCCGGAATTCTGAGAGAGCCGCTTCACCGCAATCTCCTGTCCGCTAGGAAGCTTACCCTGTGAAAAAATAGCCGAACAAAGACTCGTCGTTAATTACAAAGGATACCGATACCACTGAGAGATTCACTCCACTCACCCTGAAAACAGAACCGAAACCTCCCTGTCCGAGCTTGTTGGCCTCTGAAAAGTTCTCGGTTGCCGCCCTGGTGATGTCAAGATCAAACTGCGGAGACTCCGCTATGACGACATCAACTTTCACAACTTCTGCAAACATAGGAAAGGTGAAAGGGGCTATTCCAAAAAAAAAAAACAAAGAAAACAGGACCAAACTTTGCAGAATCATGTCGGTTACCTTTTGATCGGCTCTTCGGGCGAATCTTCCTTTTCACCATCAATAGAAGAAGGACGCAGATGACGGCAGAGGAACTGCTTAAAGCACCAACAATAATCCGTTTCTTGGAATTGTGATTCCCAAGGACTTCTTTTACTGTAGGAATCGGAGGAGGAGATGGAGGTGCGAGAGGAACCTCAGAGTCGAAGAAGGGGTACGTCTCGAACCTTGATATGCAGCTAGGCATTAGTAACATTCCAATTACTTCACCTCGTGCTGAACTCCATGTATCTTCCCCGAGGCATTTACTGCATTGTTGTTCGCTCAGATCAGGGCTGCACTGGACCATCCCATACAAGGTGTACAAATCACCAGAAGTGTTACCCGTCGCATACTTCTGAATCGGACCACCTTCGGAAGAGAGAATTTCAGACAAGATTTATGTTAAGCGGGAAGCTGTAGCTCTGTGGCTGCGTGATCAATTTCATTCGTAAGTTCTGACAACTATAATCTCACCTGACACGGCTTCACTTCGCAGCCTACCCAACAACATCAAGAGTGCCGCCCTGTATCCCTCATCCGTTGCATTCTCAATATACCGTGTATCGACAGACATGTCCATTTTCAGGACACCGTATAACTGAACGTTCGAATATCGAATCCAACATTTATCAACGAACAGGGCGGCCTGTTTGTTCATCGGGCAGTTCTGCCTGACATGGAAAGCAACCCCACTGAGACAAACGTGGCAGGTGACACCCGTCATATCACCGCTGCAGACTCCTAGGACCTGTATATCGTCAGGATACCATGGCCGGCTAGCAGACACGTTAAAGAGCCTGTATTTCAGGATGTCGGAACTTTTCATGGTAATCGACCCGGAAAGGGAATCGAGGGTCTTCCCGTAGGTTTCGCTGGATGTGAAATTCCCGCCTTGGTCGTTACAAATTTGATACTGACCATTGGCAGGACCGAGTAGTAAAGAGAAGGGAAGGAGGATCACGGTGGGGGTGAAGAAGAGCAGGTTAGGAAGCTTCAAAGGTTGTGTATATGGAGGTTTTGCCATCTCCATCCTCCTCGAGGCAAAACAAATAGGAGGCTATGAAAAATGCAGATTCTTTTAGTAAATTTGACTTCATGTCGTTCCCATTTCTTTTCCCACCTGAAAAAAAAAAAGAATTCATATTAAATTATTGATACAATATTTACTAATTAAATTTTTATTTAATTTTTTTTTAAAAAAATTAAATGTATTTACTTGTCCAATCCAAACATATATCTTGTTACGTATGGTTCTTACCATATCTTTTTAGGCAAGGCCGTTCTTACATCGCTCTCTTTGCCGAACGCTGGTATTAGAGCTTCGTTGGGCTAAGGTAGTAGAAGTTCCGTGTTCGGTCCGCTCTCGTGCATTCGTATGACTTGTCTTAAGAAGACGCTACCCCAAATTCTGAATCGTCCTCGTCCAACTGTGTTGAAGTTCGTATCTAGTTCGAAATAAATAATTTATCACTTCTAAGTCATTATCTCAAATAATGACTTTGAATTTATAAAGAAGTCGATATTTGACGTAACGACTCTGGCTAAAATGGGAACAAACGTTTCAAATATCGATTTCGTGGATCCTCTTTTACTAATAAAGATTTTGCTCAACACAAAAAATTCTCAAAGTCTCACAAAATTGATATTTGAGACAACGAATTTGCAAATTTTAGCTCTTATTTGGGACAACAATATAGTGGTGATATTTAGATAATTTTGAAAACTCGAATTTTCGTCAAACAGATGTTCCGGTTTGAATGGAATGGATTTGTTGTTTTTTTTTTTCTCAACTCCCCTCTAAGGCTTTGTTCTCGAGTTTTACGTTGAAAAAACGAATTGAAAATAAACTCCTTGAATGAGTCAAATTAGTGGTGCTGAGAAAATTTTGAAAATGATGGGAAAAATGAATCCAAAAATAAAAATAAAAATCATGTATCATCTCTCTGCCTTTGGGTTGGTTTGACATTGGGAAAAATGTGCATCGATTTGTCAAACTCTATTTTCATATATGATTGTACAAACATAACACATAATAATAATAATAATTATAGACATAAAATATAAGAAAATTATTTTTTTAAAAATTGCATAACCGAAAAAAGAAATAATGAAGAAGCCAAAATCAAAGAATTTGACACGGTTGGTTTTATTTAAAAAATATTTAATTTTTTTTTTCTACGAAGCGAAATTGAACATTTATTGTTAAGGGTACTCTTTTTGTCATGTCCTCTCACAAGTGGATGATTCATGAGGGGTTGAAACTTATCCAAAGAATTTAAGACTTTGAGGGAGATCATGAATGGAACTTATGCAAAAATACTAGTAGAAATGCTGAGGGTTTGGACCGGATCGAACTTTAGCTTGTCGTGTCCGAATCGTACCTATACACAAACCCGATTTACTTCCCGTTTTACCACGCCTTACCGAAGGATATACCTCGGAATTTTTACGCGACGCGAAAAATACGTGATTTCGAGTTAAGAACCAAGTATGAAATACAACATGATCTCACTGAATCGGCTTGATATGCCAGATTCCCGTAAACTTCTTCGGCTCAACCATGAGATAAGATTCCAGTTTCACGACACCATATAGCTGAATGTTGCGAATATCGAATCCGACATTTGTTCTCGAACAGAGTGGCCTGTTTCTTCATGGCATAGACATTTCGGACCCCGTTGGCAGCTCCCTTGAGGCAATTCCTGCAGGCATCACCCGTGATATTGCCACTGCAGACTCCAAGAACCTGGATATCATAAGGGTACTGCGGCCGGACCGTGGAGACGTTGAAGAGCCCGGACATCAGGTTGTCGGAACTTATCGTGGCAACTGACGCTGAAGGGAATCGATGGTCTTCCCGTAGCTTAGTTATTAACTTGGGCCTCAATGGGCCATATCAATACAACTTGAAACGGCCCAATAATTTAGAAGTTGGGCCGAGGTCGGGCAACTGTATTTTCTTACAATACTTGTTAGTACATTTGAGTTCTAGTCATTCCAGATCGTCCGCCGGCTCCGGCGAGGACAGCGATCCGGCCATTTCTTATCATTACGACGATCGGAAAAGGCTGGTACAATTATTATCTTGCATGGCTACATGCAATAAGTTCATCCGCGAGCTTCGAATCTCAATACTATTCTTTCGTGACTCTCATCATATGAAAGAACGATCGACTCTCTCCAAAGATGTTGCAATGAATAGTTTGAAGTTCCGGTTAAATGCAGCTTAACGAGTTTTCATGACGCATGTGTCGATCACATCTTCTGCTTCGTCGTACCAAGCCGAACTCATGGATTGCCTTTACCCGATCCAGCAATCGGTCCCGCCAACTAGGGGAATTCCTTGCCTCCGATGTCAATCCCATAGACTATTCTCGGTTGTATGCACGCCTTCCGGCCTAGCACGCGTATGGCGGTTCGAACGACACGAGGATCCTGATCCGCTCTCCAAGGCCCAACTGGTCGACGTCACGACTCGAGCGTCGGATGTTGCGGAAGGGAAATGGGTGATCCCTCCCTAAGTTCCTAACTGGGCCTGCTCGGGCCCTCACCGACCGTCTCTGTTTTCCTAAGAGGCATCGGGCGAGAGAAATCGGGAGCAGCTCGTGTCGTTAGTTCCTCATCCAAAATGGCTCCGTAGAAAAAGTTTGTTGTTTAACCTAGGTAAACTATTACGGAGTCGCCACCGACTTATTGTTGGTTCAGGGATTTCTAATTACTAACTCTTATATCTAAGCATGAGAAAATGTGCCATTTGCTCCAAAAGATTTGCTTTTGTTTAACGGGCGTTGGACCCGATTCGAGCATGACTACGGACTCATGTCAATGTTTTACAGGCTTTGGATCCGAACTCATGTCAATGTTTTACAGGCTTTGGACCCGAACTCATGTTTGTTGATAGCAAACAACATGCGACCATAAACCTATGGGCCTAAGGCATGCAGACAAACACATGCAATTATTGAGATCAAAGGGGGCGGGGAAGGATGGTGACTGTGGGCCTATACACTTGGGCCCACGGTCCGTTACATGTGGAAATAAAGAAAATCGGAAGGCCCGCATCTCACTCGTGTACCTGAGTCCTAACTGGTCGTGTACCTGAGGCCTAACTGGAGGGGCTTGTATTGGCCTTATGCTTTTTTTTGTTTGTCTTTGTTTTTTTTTGTATTTTTGTTTTTTTAAAGTAAATTAATTGATTATATAATAAAAATGGTTTACTTGACAATTAAAAAAATAATAAAAACAATTATTGTTAAAAACATGATTAAAATAATAAAATAAATTAATTTTGATTATGAAATTTGACAATAAAAAATAATACTAAAGTGATTATTGTTTAAAACAAAAAAACGAAAATCTCTGGTGATTTTTTTAATAAAACTAATAATATAGGATGTGAAAAAATGATTTAATAAAAATTAAAAGAATGAATTTCTTAGGTAATGAATCTGATGATTATTATAGTAAATATAATAAAAAAAGAAACTAAATGAACTTTAATAATAAAATAAAGAAAATAAGTAACATGTTAATTTATCCATGAATAAATAACTTTTTGGTAAAAAGAAAATCATTAACTTTTGTTAATTTTGAAATTGTGATAACGAAACAGAATCATCAAAAGTAAAAATCACATTTTTTTGTTAAACAAATAATTCGTTTTTTTTAATTATTAAAAATAATAATAAAATAAAAAATAATAATTATTAGAAAATTGATAGAGGGCTCGTTACCCTTCCATTTTGTCTGTGACTGAAATGGGGAACACCATTCATTGGTTTGGGGGATGCCTGGGGAAGGATGGCCAAAGATGGAGATATTGATAGTTCCTTCGTGAAGGTCCTGGTAAGGAAGGAGTCATGTTCCTACGTCCTGTACATGTAAGTAAAATATCGGAACAAAAGAAATCTCCCCGCGACGCTTATGTGCGATCGCGGAGAGTTGAGACTGGGTTATCGTATATATTTAAAGTCAAAAGGACATCGCAGCTAGAGGTTAGGATCATCTGCTAATGAAGGTGTTGTTTCCGGTTGACGTCGGTAATGGAGGCTCACTCCATTGTTGATGCCGGATTCTCCAGGGGGACTGGGTTTGAGTTGGTGGAGAGGGATTCTCTATGGATGTGGCCAGACCTACCTTGGGGTCGCTGAATGTAGGGGAAACGAATGTCTAGAGTGCAGAAGAATCTCTAAGGGGTGGAGCCTATACTCTGAAAATCGGAGCGTCTGTGCGTATTATATAATTGAAGTATGGGGAGAAAGGGAATTGACAAAGATTACGATCACTCAATCTATCCCAAAAAATCTGATTAAAGAATTGAAGGGATGTGATTACATTTCTTCTTTTTTGAATGATTTTTTCTAAGATTGTGTGACGAGGCATGTTCAAGAAGGGAAAGGAATAAAAGAAATTACTATAAATTAGTTAACAAATAATTATGCAAAGGATATTAAAAATAATTTCGTAATTTTATTTGATCTATTAAAAGAATAAGTTTTAAAATGGGCTTCGGTCATTTTAACGCTATTCTATAAGGCCTAGGTTCATATATATGGGTTTGAGCTTTAAACTAAAACAAACAAACTCATTTTCAGTGACTAAAAGTGGTTAAACGAAGTAATCCACAATTTGAGATATTACATCGGTGGTCGGCGTCAATAACGTAGTTCGAGTTCCAGTCTCGTCGTGGTGGTCCATGCCATGCCACTCGAATTCCAATCTTCCTACGGCAACCTGCATCAATCAAGGTCATAAATGATGGAGTCTTCCTCTACGCGGTTTCTCAATGCCGATCCTAATGTGTCTATTGATGAATGACTTATAAATCTCTCGATGCCTCACGCAAACAATAGCTGCAATTTACTTGACTATTCTTGAAAATGATAGTCAGCTGGAAAGGACACCGTTTTAAAAAAAGCCAAAGACCAAGAAGAAAGCGAAGACGAAGACTTGGCTTTCAGCCATAACTTTCAAATCTTCAAGCTTGAACTGCGTTTGCATCCACGACGGAAGATGGCTTGGGAGGAATGACATCGATCGTCTAGTGAAATGGGAGTGGTGACATTATTGAACACACGACCTATTAACATTGTCTATCTCGGATATGGGTTGGTAAAGGAAGTCCCATTTATCGAGAATGTGCCTGAGTTGTATCGGGCGCCATTGCCTTCATTGTTCCTGCTCGTGAAGAATGCGGGCTGTGTTGGTACAGGAAGATCGACGGAATGATGGTCGAGCCAGCGAACTACTGAAGTAATATCCGGTCTTGAGTCTGTGTTTTCTTGTACGCACAGCAAGCCAATGTGAATGCATCTCAGGATGTTTGCACCATAACCTGATGAGACCTCAGGATCGACGATGAGCGATATGTTCCCTTCTCTCCAATTCGTCCAAGCCTGTAAAATCCCGTGTCAAGGCATCGAAAGGATGAAATGTGCTGAAAATTCAACGAACTAGGAAATTTCAGAAATATAAGTCTCCTTACATGACCTATCAACATCTCGGAATCTTTCCCAGAAATACGAACTAGGTTTCGGCGTCCGCTGATGATTTCGAGGACCAAGACCCCAAAACTGAAGACATCAGACTTTACAGAAAAGTTTCCGCGAGCTGCATACTCGGGCGCAATGTACCCACTGCAATCCAGTATCCAACCAAATTGGTAGCAAGAAAATTCCAAGCCTATTGACAACGTCGTGGCCTTTTACCAGTTATGATACTTACAAGGTGCCCATGATCCTGTTCGTGTCTGCCTGAGTTTGTTCAAGTTGCAACAATCTAGCCATGCCGAAATCTGATATTTTTGGATTCATGTCCATGTCCAACAATATATTGCTGGCTTTAAGATCACGATGGATGATCCGGAGCCTTGAGTCTTCATGTAGGTAAAGAAGCCCTCGAGTGATGCCTGTTATTATCTTGTAGCGGGTATCCCAATCGAGGACCGTGCGTTTAAGGGGATCTACGTATTAACCGAAGTAGAACAACTGATATCCGATTAGATATGATAAATCAAATTGTATAAGTTCGAGTAGATACAAAAACTCGTACCAAATATGAATTTGTCGAGGCTAGCATTGGGCACAAACTCATATACAAGAAGCCTCTCGTCCCCTTCCAAGCAATAGCCAAGTAGCCTGACCAAGTTCCTGTGTTGGAGCCCCAAAAGTAGCCGTGCCTCATTCTCAAATTCGGATTCCCCTTGTCCGGAATTCTGAGAAAGCCGCTTCACCGCAATCTCTTGTCCGCTGGGAAGCTTACCCTATGAAGAAATCGGCCAAAGAAGACTCGTTGTTAATGACCCAGGATACCACTGCGAGATTAAGTCCACTCACCCGGAAAACAGAACCGAAACCTCCCTGTCCGAGCTTATTGGCCTCTAAAAAGTTCTCGGTTGCAGCCCTGGTGATGTCAAGATCAAACTGTGTCGACTCCGTTATGACAACATCAACTTTGACAACTTCTGCAAACATAGAAAAGAGGATAGTCCTTGGCCGAACTATAAACAAAAAGGGACATGATCTTGCAGAATAGTCTAGCTTACTTTTTGGTCGGTTCTTCGGGCGTATCTTCTTTTTCGCAATTGATAGAAGGACACATATGGTGACAGCAGAAATGCTTGAAGCACCAACAATGATCCATATCTTGGACGAGCTGTTCCCTGACTGGGTCAATGGTGGAGGTGAGATTGTTTTCACTGTTGGAAGAGGAGGTGGGAGAGGAACAGCCTCGACGTCGAAGAAGCGGTACGTCGAAGAAGCTAGGCATCAGTACCCTTGCACCTAGTTTACCTTGGGGTGACGTCCATACAGCTTCCCTGAGGCATTCAATGCAATTTTGTTCACTCAGATCGGGGCTGCACTGAACCATCCCGTACAGGGTGTAAAGATCCATAGTCTCGAAACCCGTAGCATACTTCCGAATTGGACCACCTTCGGAAAAGATAATTACAGCGAAACTTTTATTGAGTCGGAAGGTGTAGCTTCAGGGCAGATTGGTTGAATTCCTAAACGAGTTATGACAGCTAATTTAAAATCTCACCTGAGGCAGCTTTACTTTGCAGACTACCCAACAGCATGGGAATTGCGAACATGAACCGATCATCCGATGCATTCATGATATTCCACAACATGATACTGCGATCCATTTTCAGGACACCGTATAACTGAATGTTCGAATATCGGATCCAGCATTTGTCCTCAAACAGAGTAGCCTGTTTCTTCGTTGAGCAGAGTCGTCTAACCTGATCAGCAGCCCCACTGAGACAACCCCGACAGGCTTCCCCCGTGATATCGCCGCTGCAGACACCAACGACCTGGATATTGTCAAGGTCCCGCGGCCTGCTTGCAGACACGTTAAAGAGCCCGTAGGTCAGGTTGTCGGAGCTAGTCTTGTTAATTGACCCTAAAAGGGAATCAAGGGTCTTCCCGTAGGTCTCGTCGGATGTGAAGTTTCCATCCTGGTCGAAACAAAGATAATACTGGCCGTCGACGGGACAGAGGAGCGAAAAGAAGGGAAGGAGGATTGAGATCGCGAGGGGAAGGAGAGGAAACTTTAAGAGCTGTGTGGGAGCTGGGTTTGCCATGTTTATCTGCCTCTTCTATCTAAAGGAATGGTGATGGTGGTGGGCTATAAAATATGTTTTCATGTTCCAGTATTGACTTTGACTTCAGTTTGATCTTATAGAACGCATGGATAAAAGAGAGAACAAGAAAAACTTGAACACGTTCTTCATCCAGCATTAATGTTTCTCAATCCTTACCACATATTTAACGTCGTAAGTTTCAAAATTACTCGTATACAGCCGAGATTCGGACTCATGTACTTTTAACAAGTACTAAACACACTAAACTATTTGATTATACAATAAGTTTGTGTCTTATTTAGACCTATCAAAAACTTTAAAAACTCCAAGTATTGGGAAGTCGAACTCTAAAGTATGGCGTGATTACGAACTCTGCATGGTTACATTCATTACGGTCATATGCGTTTCAAAATCTAATACTATTCCGTCGTGATCATCATCGGCAGGGGGACACACAATTTCAACATGATATCAAATTATCAAGAAATTATTCGTTTACGAAGAATTTGGATTGGATGCGACTATCAATATTCACTACCATCGTATTATCTTTACATCATATGTAATTTACTCATAATTGAAGACCAATCTAATAAACTTTGAAAATTAGTAGTGTTAAGAAATTTCCTGGAAAATGATACTTACCAAAAAGTCAAAGTCATGTCTCGCACAAGAACTATTGACGATTACTGTGTCGTGTTAACCCGGAAGTTATCAGATCAATATTTCCTACTCTTCATGACGGCTGACTTCGAGCGCAGTTGCGAAGACGAAGACGATAACATTTGAACTCGGCCATCACTTTTTGTTATTCTTAAGCATGAAAAGTCGGGAAACGGTACAATGAGGGGAGTCGGGAAACGGTACAAATCCCGCTCATCTTTCACCCCGTTTTCCCTTGAGTTTCTTTCGATTTATTTAAAAAAAAAACGAGCTCTAAAAAATTCAGGTGCTTAAAAACACACTTTTAATGCCTCCCCTTTTCTTTGTGATGTATGCGATTTAGTAATCCCTAATTCCCGAACCTTAAAAGAATCTCTAACTTAAAATATGTTAGTGGCGATTCCGACACGTTTTCAAAATATGAAGCCTTATCGTCGAGGGAGGATATCTATTTTATATGAAACCGAAAATGGAATCACCCGCGACATTGGTGTCGACTTTTAATGCTTAAGAATAACAAAATAATTCAAGACCGAATCATTGAGGGTAGTGGTCTCTTGAATCAAAAGTTATCTAAATGATTGGCTGTTAAGGACATCTGCCTGTACGGATTGGAAAGAGTCCCTAAAGACATGGAATCATCTAGTCTATTCTCAAATATAAAGGTACTTTGGAGCTTTCTTTCTTATCAGCCCATATACGCACTAATCAACGATAAAACTGAAGGAAACGCAAACTAATTAAAAACATGTTCAAACCAGCAACGTAACCAGCAGCCGAACAGATCAGCAATGAAACAACAGCGAAATCGCAACCAAACATGAACAGACCCGGGATGAAACAGCAGCAAAGTTGTAGCCGAAACATGAACGGAACAAACAATGAAACAACGGTGAAACAAGACAAGGAAAATCACAGACCAGCAGCGATATTACCTCAAATAGATTAGAGGAACAGCAACAGAGCTGCAGCAAATGCAGTAAAGGAAGTACAAAACGGTAGCAAAGTTGCAGCAATCAGTTAAGACATTCGCAGGCAATGAAGCTGAATGAAGAACAACTAAATCAATCGAACGTGAGTAGATCAGCAGCAGTAAAATCAAAAGGAGAACTAGCATCAGCAGTGGAGTTGAGAGAACAAGTATTAATCGGTGGCAGAACTGTCCTCTACTCCACCCATTCCCAAATCTCCTTTGAAGCTTTGTCTTGGTTTATCCGCTACATTTTCAATCAATTTGAGCAACCGTTTCCCAGGCCTGGGAGGGAGAATCCGGCCCGGGAAAGGAGCTCGACGGATGTAGCTGCAAGACCGTTGTTTGCAGAACCTGATGCGCCGGCTAGAGGTTCTGTAACTAATTCTTAATTCAAATTAATCGGAAATCATGTTTAGGGATAGCGCTTGTGAAATGTTTTTAGAAATCAGACTAACATGAACTTAATTAAAAATTTCAAAAAATCTCTGAAATTTCAACTTACTAAAATTTTAAATTACTAGTGATTTTAAAAATTTAATTACTTCACCTTGGTAAAGTAATTATTAAAAATTTTTTTGAATTCACCCCATTCTGGAGAGATGAATGAAAATAGTTTATGAACTAAATATCGTGCTGACTTTGGGTTGCCTTGTCACGTCGATTTAAAAATTTAATTTGGGTGTCTACATGTGGTTGATCGAGAAAGAAATATGTAGTAATAGATCGTAAATAACGCTAGAGGGAAAGAGGTTACTTGCGCGCGTGCTTTTAATAATTGTTGGCAAGGCATATGCTGATGCCGTCAAGATCGTCGCAACAAATGGTAAGAACTGTACCATTCTCATATGGCTCAGAGCATATTAAAAACAAGAGATATGCACAAGGAGTTGGGAAGCGAGGCTTGTCAGGTACAATCTAAAACCAAGACGCCCAAGGAGTTTTGGGCAGAAGCAGTCGCTTTTGAAGTGTACCTCACAAATGATGCCCGACGAGAATCAAAAGGACCAAAAGCCCATTTAATCATGGAACGGAAGAAAGCCGAATGTACTTCACTGAAGGATTTTGGGTGAGCATTGCGGACAGCGTGTTCCAAAACAAGGCCCAAGTCGAACTTGACGACGAATCTAAAAAGTTTTGTATTCATCGACTACGACGAAAAATCGAAAGATATACCTTCTATAACCCAGTCACAGAGGAAGATTGTAGGAGTCATGACTATGAAGGTTGACATGAAGGGCATCCTGAATTAGAGACCGCAAGAAACAAGCCGATAGTCTAACAAGTGCTTCCCATTCTTTGACAAAAAATTTTATTGAATGAGAAGAAATTCACAGCTCATCGTTTTCCTTCCGACGATGCCAAGATATCTCCAGTGCAGTCGCGAGCGGAAATTCTAGATTGGATGACCTGGGGACAATTTCCACTACGAGGGAGACAAATACATAAATACGGAAAGATTTCAAAGTCACCCGTTTTAATCAAATATCGGCCGGAGAAGTAAAAGGCCCCGAATGTAGCTCTCAGCTTAAATGGATTTGGGAGGGAACGCAATTTCGTCACAAGGTGTTACTAAGTATACTAAGTCGAAGGTTCGCTATGTATGCTTGACAGATAGACACAACAACTGAGTGATGATTTAGGAAACATATCAAAAGTCAGGAGTAACGAACAGAATGGAAGAATCTGAAACGGAGGAGGGGAGGCGAATTAGTAGAGCCTCCGTTATAACCCACGTAGCAACAGAAGATCTATAACGGGAGTACACGTATCTCTGAGCGATGGAAAGCGCACTTATGACATTTGCGAAAGGAAGCACCTGGAATCGACGGGACGCGAATCAAAAGGAGTCACATATATTAGCGGAGTGTAAAGTGGTCGTTCTCACAATTCCCGTTGAGAAAACGATCGTATTTGAGATGAAGAATTTCACCCAGGCCATCGTTCCTCCCGAGTCACAGATGACTCAGGATTATACAAGGTCGCGATATCTGTCGAATCCTCTGAAAGTGTGTGACAATGGTAAATGTTCCTAAATGCGGAGAACCGAAGCGGATGGATATAGAGGCATGACCACTTCTACTCGTGTCTAATGTATTCCTATTATCCGCGAAATACTCACGAGTCTAGATTAAAAAAATAGAATACCGTATAACTAAAAACAAAAAATAAAAAAAATATAATATGTGGCATAAGAATAACGCGCGGCCTTCCGCGCCTAGGCACGCCGCGCTGCGCGTTTCGGACGACCCGGAGGATCCGGGGCCCGCTCCCCGAGGCCCAAAGGCCGGAGGCCGCCGCGATCGCGTACACGACAATTATAAGGCTCATGACTCGTGGCAGGGGGCGTACATCCACATATTATAAAATTGTGTTACGCAAGTCATTTTTTATTTAGACTCGTGGAAGGAAATATAAAATCACGATAAAGGGTTCACACTTACCAATCTTTCGCTTCAATCATGAAACTAGATTTTTCGTTTAGATTTTTCACGACACCATCGACGTTTTTTTCCTGTGAATATCCACTTCACCCGCAATGGGGGACCCTTTTGGGAAAAAAACCCGGCGGGGGGAAAGGGTTAGGTGGAGTTTTTTCCCCCGCCACGTGTCGTTTCGTTTTGATTGCTCGAATCTCTTCGTCCATACGTTATCTCCACTTCTTCTCTTTAAATTTGATTCTTCAAAACTCAAAGTGGTCGTACTAGCCAAAAAGAAACAAAAACTAGAAAGATTGTTTCGATTACTTCCGTTTTCGTTAGATCTTGGAGTTGTCTCTCTGCCGGTCACACCGAAGTTGGTGCTCCAACACGCAAGCTCTTTGTTTCCTCGTCCACACCTAATCCTGACGCTGAATGAACTAATCTCGCTTGCGGCATCGTTCGTCGCCAACCGCCTTCCGGCCATGAGCGACGCGGCGAAGGAGAGCGGCGACGACGTTGGCATGGGTGCACATCTCACCTTCTCTAAGAAATATTCTTGTGTCAGAGGACATCGAAGAGGCATAGTCGGGGCGCCGGCGTTTGTCGCCTGCGTCGCTCCTCAGCCCTAATACACTTAGCGTACGTGGTGAACACAAGTATTCGATTGTTCGAATCATCCTTTAATAAAATCGATCAATTGTGAACGGGGCCTACAAATCTTCTCTTGTGCCAGCTGGGTTATAGGCCCCTTCGATTTTTCGCGTTAGCCGACATGGAGTATCTATCTAATCTGGTTGAATTCGCTATCGATCAAGACTCTCTTGGACTTCGGCGTTAGGTTTGGCAGGATACAATCGGACTATGATCCGACCATGCTCACCACATGGCTCACTTTAAGTAAGGAGAGCTACATTCGGTTCTTTTCCGTTTCCATGATTAAAATGGGCTTTTGGTCGCTTTATGTTTCTCGTGGCTAATTTGCTCTCTCAAAGTACTTTACAGAGATAGACTTGCTGTTCTGCCCAAAACTCCTGTGGTCTTGGTTTTCAAGATTGTACACTGCACAAGCAATCGCTTCCCAAAATGCATTGTGCATATTTCTTGTTTTCAATATGCTCTGCCATATGAGAATGCTACAGTCTTCATTTGTTGTCGAACGATCTTGAAACCATCAGCATATGCATGCCAAAATTATTAAAAGCACCGGAAAAGAAAAGTACACCTATTCCTCTCTACTGTTATTAACGATTAATTTACATTACATATTCTTTTCGATCACCACATGTGAGACCCCCATTAAATTTTTAAATCCGAAGTCGACATTGCACCCTAAGTGAAGCCAACGATATTTGAGTTCATAAAATATTTTCATTCATCTCTCCAGGAATGGAGGTTGAATTCAAAAAAAAAATTTTTATAAAATTACTTTACAAGTGAAGAGTAATTAATTTTTAAAACAACTAGTAAATCAAAATTTTGTAAGTGAAATTTCAGAGTTTTCGAATTTTTAATTAAGTTCTTGTTACATGTCTTGATTTTCTTAAAACATTTCACAGCTATCCCTAACATGATACACCGATTAATTTGAATTAGAATAGTTACATGAACCTCTAGCCGGCGCATCAGGTTCTGCCAACATCGTCTTGCAGTTACATCGTCCGAGCTCCTTCCCGGCCGATTCTCTCTCCAGCCTGGGAACGGTTTTGCTCAATTGATTAAAAATGTAGCGGATAATAACCAGACAAAGCTTCAAAGGGATTTGGGAATGGGTGGGAGTAGAGGACAGTTCTGCACCGATTAATACTTGTTCTCTCACTCCTCTGTGTAGTTTCTCCTTTTGATTTTTACTCGCTGCTGATCTCTCACGTTCGATTGATTTAGTTGTTCTTTCATTCAGCTTCATTGGCCATGCGAATTGAGTGCTTAATGATTGCTGCAACTTTGCTACCGTTTTGTCTCCTTTACTGATTTGCTGCAGCTCTGTTGCTGTTCCTCTAATCTATTTGAGGTAATATCCGCTGCTGGTCTGTGATTTTCCTTGTCTTGTTTTCACCGTGTTTATTGTTTGGTTCCGTTCATGTTCGGCTACAACTTTGCTGCTGTTTCATCCCGGGTCTGTTCATGTTTGGTTGCGATTTCGCTGGTTGTTTCATTGCTGATCTGTTGGCTGCGCTGGTTACGTGCTGGTTTGAACATGTTTTTAATTAGTTTGCGTTTCCCTTCAGTTTTATCGTTGATTAGTGCGTATATGGGCTGATAAGAAAGAAGCTCCCAAAGTACCTATTGTGAGATAGACTAGATTGAATTCCATGTTTTAGGGATCTTTCCATCCGACAGGCAGATGTCTTAACAGCCAATCATTTTAGTAAACTTTTGATCAAGAGACCACTACCCTCATGATGTCGGTCTTGATTATTTTGTTATTCTTAAGCATTAAGTCGACCCAATGTCTGGCTGGCGGGTATTCATTTTCGGTTTCATATAAAATAGTATCCTCCCTCGACGATAAGGCTTCATATTGAAACGTGTCGGAATCGCCACTAACATATTTTAAGTTAGAGTTCTTTAGGTTTCGGGAATTAGGGATTCTAAATGCTGACATCACAAAGAAAGGGGAGGGCATTAAAGTGTTTTTAAGCACCTGAATTTTTTAGAGCTCGTTTTTTTTTAAATAAATCGAAAGAAACTCAAGGAACGGGTGTAAGATGGCGGATTTTGTACGTTTTCCCGACTCCCCTCATTGTACCGTTTCCCGACTTTTCATGCTAAGAAATAACAAAAGTGGATGGCGAGTTCAATGTTATCGTCTTCGTCTTCGCAACTGCGTCCGAAGTCAGCCGTCATGAGAGGTAGGAAAATTGATCTGATAACTTCCGGGTTAACACGACACAGTATCGTCAATGTTCTTGTGCGATGACATGACTTTGACTTTTGGAAGTATCATTTCCAGTAAATTTCTTAACACTACTATTATTCAAATTTATTAGATTTGAGCTGCGTGTTCCAATTGATGACGCCTAATAATCCGGACGGTCATAAAGGTGCTGAACTGAGAATCAGTCAATTCTGCAATTTTGGTAGTCTGATAGTTGATCAGATCGCATCCAATCCAAATTCTTCGTAACACGCATTTGACATTCTTGGGATG
>JARUPW010000785.1:0-15155 GCA_029817735.1 Melastoma sanguineum | reverse complement strand
ATCAAGGCCCTTTAGTCTTTTCTCTTCTCTTCCTGTTTTACTCCTCTGCTCACCCTTCATACTTCAGCTGCATCTGTTAGCTTTGTGATTGTCCAAACTCCCCCTCAAGATGTGAATTATGTATATCCATCATTCCCATCTTGTTCAAAAGCTCATTCTGTCTCCCAGGCTGTAAAGCCTTCGTGAAGATATCCGCCAACTGCTCGTAAGTCTTGAGATGATTGATCACTCCTTGTTCAAGCTTTTCCCTGACAAAATGCAAGTCCAACTCCAGGTGCTTCGTACGCTCATGGAACACTGGATTTTTGCTAATATATATCGCAGACTTATTATCACAATGAAGGGATACTGGTAACTCAACATTCAACCCAAAATCCTTCAACAAAGCAACCAGCCATATGATCTCTGCTGTTGTGGTTGCTATAGCTATGTATTCGGCTTCTGTCGAACTCCTTGATACAGTTGTTTGTTTCTTCGATCTCCAACTTACCAATGAAGCTCCCAGAAAGATTGCCAACCCAGTGGTGGACTTGCGTGAGTCAATACAACCACCCCAATTGCTGTCCGAATATGCCTCAAGTTTAGGAGCCTCTCTGTCGGAGAAGAATGGACCCTTTCCTGGGGTATTCTTCAGATATCTAAGAACCTGACTGGCAGCATCCTAATGTTTCTTTGACGGTTTGTCCATAAATTGAGCTAAAGAATGGACTGAAAAAGCTAAATCCGGTCTTGTAATCCCCAAATAGATCAATCTTCCAACCATCCTTCTATAAGCACTTGCCTCTACAATCTCTCCCTCTTCCTCTATTCGCCCCAACTTGATATTAGGCAACATAGGAATATTACTCGATTTTACTGCTAGCTTGCCCATGTCTTCTAGCAGCCGAAGTGTATAGCTTCTTTGAGAGATAAAGATCCCTTCTTTGCTCCTTGCTATCTCCAAGCCCAGAAAATATCTCAAGACTCCCAAATCTCTCACCTTGAAGTGCTGTGACATATAATGTTTGAGTTCATCAATCAGATTATCTGATGAGGCCGCCACAGCCATATCATCCACATAGACTAGTATTGCTATAAAGCGTTCTCCCCCTTGTTTAGTAAACAGAGTGTAGTCAGATTTTAACCGACTAAAGCCACCAGCCAACAGACATGCAGATAGCTTTTCATTCCATTGCCTGGAAGCTTGTTTGAGGCCATATAAGGCCTTATTGAGCTTGCAAACTGATTTCCCACCAGCATATTTCTCCCCCTGAATGTCCAAACCTTCTGGTTGATCCATATACACCTCTTCTAATAAATCTCCATGCAAAAATGCATTGTGGATGTCGAATTGACGTAAACTCCAGTTATGCATAGAAGCAAGAGCAAGAAATAGTTGAATAGTAGTGTGTTTGGCTACCGGACTGAAGGTTTCTTGAAAATCAAAACCTTCTTTTTGAGTATAGCCCTTTGCAACCAATCTTGCTTTGTGTCTTTCAACTGTTCCATCTGCTCTGAGTTTCATTTTAAATACCCATTTACAGCCTATGGTACGATGGCCTGAGGGTAAAGAGACAATCTCCCATGTCTTATTGTCTTGGAGAGATTGTAGCTCAGCAGCCATTGCTTCTTGCCAGTGTGGAAATTGAATAGCCTCTCTATAGCCACAAAGTTCAGGATATTGATCCAAAGACAACAGGTAAGTTCTGTAAGGTTTGGACAATCTAGAATAGGAAATGTATGGTTTAATTGGATAAGGCACAGAAACAGAGGAAGAAGAAGGATCTTGAGCAGACCTGTTACACAAGTCGGATGATTCAGGACTTGCCTCCTGTGAAGAGAGGTTGTGATAGTAATCGTGGAGATAACTGAGAACTTTTCTGGATCTTGTACTCCTTCTCAAATGCGGATCTGTATGTATGGGGTCAGATGGACTGGATGTATGTGATGAATGCTCAGAAAGATGATGTTGTGGAGGAATAGATGTGGACCCTGTGTGTGATGCATGTAATGAAAGTGGTGTGTCTGGACAAGAATTATGCTGTCTATTGTGATCATGCAGAAAAGATAATGCAGACTGTGGTGAGGACAGTGGCGAAACCAAAGAGTTATCCACTTGATGTGTATGATGCTGTAACTTGAAGGGAAAAATGGACTCATGAAAAACAACATCCCTAGATATAAACACAGTGTTTTGATCTAAATCATATAAATAATAACCTTTTGTACCAAGTGGATAACCCAGAAATATACATGTTCGTGCCCTCTTGTCCAATATCTTCCTATCATGCACATGTACAAGCAAAACAGAGATATCCAAAGACTTTTAAATTTTGATATACAGGACCTTTAAGAAAGAGCCTTTCATAAGGGGTCTTATACTGCAGAATCTTGCTAGGCAACCTGTTGATGACATGGGTAGCAGCTAATAAAGCATAACCCCAAAAATATAGAGGTAAATTTGCTTGAAAAAGCTGTGCTTTAGTGACCTCTAACAAATGTTGGTGCTTGCGCTCGGCAACACCATTTTGCTGGGGTGTTTCGACACAAGAAGTTTGATGGAGAATACCATGTTTCTTATAAAAATCTGTCATTAAAAATTCATAACCGTTATCACTTCGAATTGCCTTAATCTTTGTTTGAAATTGAGTTTCCACAAAGTTATAAAAATCCTGCAATAATTTTCTTACTTCAGCTTTTGTCTGCATTAGAAACACCCAAGTGACTCTTGTATAATCATCAACAATTGTTAGGAAGAACCTATATCCTCCTAATGCTGTGATTGAACATGGCCCCCATATGTCACAATGTAACAAATCAAAGGACGCAACACTGTGTATTTTGCTGATTGGGAAAACCAACCTTTTTTGTTTGGATTGATGACAAGCAATACATGCATTACTTTGTTGCAGAGAAATGTTTGGGTCCAACTTTCTGAGGAATGATAGTTTGCTATGCGCAACATGTCCTAATCTTAAATGCCAAAGATCAAAGTTGTCTAAGCTAGTGCATTGTCTAATTGCATTGAAAGCATGTAATGTGTCTGAAGTATGTAGCTGTGAATGTCGCTGAAGCTTTTTTGTGTTTGGCTCTTTCTGGTTGTTTCCAGTCATCTCCCCGATTACATATAAACCTCCTCTCCTTATAGCAAATCCAATCGTCATCCAATTGCGTAAGTCCTGAATAAAACAGCATTCGTGTGACAAAACAAGGCATATGTAGGACTGTTTGGTAAGTTTATTAGCTGAAATTAAGTTAAAATGAAAATCTGGGACAAAGAGTACATCTTCCAGAATAAAATTTGGAGTAAGTTGAACTTTTCCTATGTGAGTGGCTTGGACAACACTGTTATTTGGAAGATGTATTTGTAGAGGTTTATGCAATTCTTTATAATCAGTAAAACAAGTAAGGGTAGAGGCAACGTGGTCTGTGGCACCAGTATCTAGAATCCAGGTCTGAGGGCTTGCCCGAATGGCTTTGTTATGAACAGAAAAAGTTGAAACGGTACCTGAAAAAGGGACAGAAGGGACAGAGGATTGATCAGAATGGCTGTATGAAACCTGGGCACTATATTGGCCGTTCTCTTCCACATTCAGCAATGACAATAACCGCTGAACTTGAGTCTCTGAAAGATTTAAGTGTGAGAGATTTTGCATAGTAGAAGTTCCTGCTCCAACTTTGGCTGAGTTGACCATCCTTATACTATCTCCACCTTGAAACCTCATCACTCCTCTTCCTCTGCCTCCTCCGCCTCCTCTGCTATTCGTAGGAAAACCCACCAAGAAATAACGCTCTCTCTTAATGTGTCCTTTCTTGCCGCAATTGTCACAGACTATATCTGGGTTAAACCTTTTCCTTCCTACAAAATTCACCAGACTCGACTCCTTCATTTTTCCTGCATCATATTCATTTTTCGCAATTGCTGTAGCTGTCACTGGGTGTGTGAGCAATATATTATCCTCACTTCTTAAAGATCTCTGCAACTCTCCTCGCTGAACTATACTGTAAGCTTCCCCCAACGTGGGAAGCGGTTTCCTTAACAGAATTTGAGTTCTCAACCCTTCGAACTCTCTGTTTAATCCATTCAAAAATTTGAAGAGCATATCCTTCTGCAGCTGGTTTACATAGTCTTGCTCCCAATTGCAATCACACTTTCTACGCTCGCAACAAGGTATAGGGCGATAGACCCTCAGCTCTCTCAGAATAGAAAGCATTTCATTATAAAAGGCCGAAACAGTCCTAGTTCCCTTAACCAATGCATAATATTGCAGCTGTAATTGACAAACTTTCGAGTCATCTGGCTCCCCATACCTTTCTCTCAATTCTTCCCAGATTTCCCTTGCCGAGTTGAAGTAAACGATCGTTGACGCTATCGGAGCAGAGACAGACTTCTGCAGCCAGGCCTTCACCAGGTTGTCACACCGCACCCAAGCTGGAAAGATGGCACTGTTTGCTGCAGGTTTCTCTATAGTCCCGTCAACGAAACCTAGTTTATTCTTGATTGATAGCGCGAGCTCTACCGACCTCTTCCATGACGGGTAGTTCCCCTCCGTCAGCTCGGGCGTGACAATGCTTCCCACCTGGAGATCTGTAGAGTTCACGTAGAAAGGAGATTGCGGACTATCTACCAACTCCAACGCCATCTCGTCGTCACTGCTTCACCTCCGGCGACCGCCGCACTCTGATACCATGAAGGTTAATACAGCCGACGAGAAAAACACCTTCCTTCATTGAATCCATCCTCCACACTCACACTGCAGCAGTAGCTACCAAAACCCCCAAAACAAACTCCCCGCATCCATTGTTCTGTGTACAGTAACCCATATAACAAACTAACAGAACCTGCTATTACTAATATGCCCTTCATACAGATCATTCGTAAATATATGAGGCCTTTACTAGCCCAACTATCAAATGAACCTTGCTCCGCAGCCTTTTACTCCATTGTATCAAGGCCCTTTAGTCTTTTCTCTTCTCTTCCTGTTTTACTCCTCTGCTCACCCTTCATACTTCAGCTGCATCTGTTAGCTTTGTGATTGTCCAAACTCCCCCTCAAGATGTGAATTATGTATATCCATCATTCCCATCTTGTTCAAAAGCTCATTCTGTCTCCCAGGCTGTAAAGCCTTCGTGAAGATATCCGCCAACTGCTCGTAAGTCTTGAGATGATTGATCACTCCTTGTTCAAGCTTTTCCCTGACAAAATGCAAGTCCAACTCCAGGTGCTTCGTACGCTCATGGAACACTGGATTTTTGCTAATATATATCGCAGACTTATTATCACAATGAAGGGATACTGGTAACTCAACATTCAACCCAAAATCCTTCAACAAAGCAACCAGCCATATGATCTCTGCTGTTGTGGTTGCTATAGCTATGTATTCGGCTTCTGTCGAACTCCTTGATACAGTTGTTTGTTTCTTCGATCTCCAACTTACCAATGAAGCTCCCAGAAAGATTGCCAACCCAGTGGTGGACTTGCGTGAGTCAATACAACCACCCCAATTGCTGTCCGAATATGCCTCAAGTTTAGGAGCCTCTCTGTCGGAGAAGAATGGACCCTTTCCTGGGGTATTCTTCAGATATCTAAGAACCTGACTGGCAGCATCCTAATGTTTCTTTGACGGTTTGTCCATAAATTGAGCTAAAGAATGGACTGAAAAAGCTAAATCCGGTCTTGTAATCCCCAAATAGATCAATCTTCCAACCATCCTTCTATAAGCACTTGCCTCTACAATCTCTCCCTCTTCCTCTATTCGCCCCAACTTGATATTAGGCAACATAGGAATATTACTCGATTTTACTGCTAGCTTGCCCATGTCTTCTAGCAGCCGAAGTGTATAGCTTCTTTGAGAGATAAAGATCCCTTCTTTGCTCCTTGCTATCTCCAAGCCCAGAAAATATCTCAAGACTCCCAAATCTCTCACCTTGAAGTGCTGTGACATATAATGTTTGAGTTCATCAATCAGATTATCTGATGAGGCCGCCACAGCCATATCATCCACATAGACTAGTATTGCTATAAAGCGTTCTCCCCCTTGTTTAGTAAACAGAGTGTAGTCAGATTTTAACCGACTAAAGCCACCAGCCAACAGACATGCAGATAGCTTTTCATTCCATTGCCTGGAAGCTTGTTTGAGGCCATATAAGGCCTTATTGAGCTTGCAAACTGATTTCCCACCAGCATATTTCTCCCCCTGAATGTCCAAACCTTCTGGTTGATCCATATACACCTCTTCTAATAAATCTCCATGCAAAAATGCATTGTGGATGTCGAATTGACGTAAACTCCAGTTATGCATAGAAGCAAGAGCAAGAAATAGTTGAATAGTAGTGTGTTTGGCTACCGGACTGAAGGTTTCTTGAAAATCAAAACCTTCTTTTTGAGTATAGCCCTTTGCAACCAATCTTGCTTTGTGTCTTTCAACTGTTCCATCTGCTCTGAGTTTCATTTTAAATACCCATTTACAGCCTATGGTACGATGGCCTGAGGGTAAAGAGACAATCTCCCATGTCTTATTGTCTTGGAGAGATTGTAGCTCAGCAGCCATTGCTTCTTGCCAGTGTGGAAATTGAATAGCCTCTCTATAGCCACAAAGTTCAGGATATTGATCCAAAGACAACAGGTAAGTTCTGTAAGGTTTGGACAATCTAGAATAGGAAATGTATGGTTTAATTGGATAAGGCACAGAAACAGAGGAAGAAGAAGGATCTTGAGCAGACCTGTTACACAAGTCGGATGATTCAGGACTTGCCTCCTGTGAAGAGAGGTTGTGATAGTAATCGTGGAGATAACTGAGAACTTTTCTGGATCTTGTACTCCTTCTCAAATGCGGATCTGTATGTATGGGGTCAGATGGACTGGATGTATGTGATGAATGCTCAGAAAGATGATGTTGTGGAGGAATAGATGTGGACCCTGTGTGTGATGCATGTAATGAAAGTGGTGTGTCTGGACAAGAATTATGCTGTCTATTGTGATCATGCAGAAAAGATAATGCAGACTGTGGTGAGGACAGTGGCGAAACCAAAGAGTTATCCACTTGATGTGTATGATGCTGTAACTTGAAGGGAAAAATGGACTCATGAAAAACAACATCCCTAGATATAAACACAGTGTTTTGATCTAAATCATATAAATAATAACCTTTTGTACCAAGTGGATAACCCAGAAATATACATGTTCGTGCCCTCTTGTCCAATATCTTCCTATCATGCACATGTACAAGCAAAACAGAGATATCCAAAGACTTTTAAATTTTGATATACAGGACCTTTAAGAAAGAGCCTTTCATAAGGGGTCTTATACTGCAGAATCTTGCTAGGCAACCTGTTGATGACATGGGTAGCAGCTAATAAAGCATAACCCCAAAAATATAGAGGTAAATTTGCTTGAAAAAGCTGTGCTTTAGTGACCTCTAACAAATGTTGGTGCTTGCGCTCGGCAACACCATTTTGCTGGGGTGTTTCGACACAAGAAGTTTGATGGAGAATACCATGTTTCTTATAAAAATCTGTCATTAAAAATTCATAACCGTTATCACTTCGAATTGCCTTAATCTTTGTTTGAAATTGAGTTTCCACAAAGTTATAAAAATCCTGCAATAATTTTCTTACTTCAGCTTTTGTCTGCATTAGAAACACCCAAGTGACTCTTGTATAATCATCAACAATTGTTAGGAAGAACCTATATCCTCCTAATGCTGTGATTGAACATGGCCCCCATATGTCACAATGTAACAAATCAAAGGACGCAACACTGTGTATTTTGCTGATTGGGAAAACCAACCTTTTTTGTTTGGATTGATGACAAGCAATACATGCATTACTTTGTTGCAGAGAAATGTTTGGGTCCAACTTTCTGAGGAATGATAGTTTGCTATGCGCAACATGTCCTAATCTTAAATGCCAAAGATCAAAGTTGTCTAAGCTAGTGCATTGTCTAATTGCATTGAAAGCATGTAATGTGTCTGAAGTATGTAGCTGTGAATGTCGCTGAAGCTTTTTTGTGTTTGGCTCTTTCTGGTTGTTTCCAGTCATCTCCCCGATTACATATAAACCTCCTCTCCTTATAGCAAATCCAATCGTCATCCAATTGCGTAAGTCCTGAATAAAACAGCATTCGTGTGACAAAACAAGGCATATGTAGGACTGTTTGGTAAGTTTATTAGCTGAAATTAAGTTAAAATGAAAATCTGGGACAAAGAGTACATCTTCCAGAATAAAATTTGGAGTAAGTTGAACTTTTCCTATGTGAGTGGCTTGGACAACACTGTTATTTGGAAGATGTATTTGTAGAGGTTTATGCAATTCTTTATAATCAGTAAAACAAGTAAGGGTAGAGGCAACGTGGTCTGTGGCACCAGTATCTAGAATCCAGGTCTGAGGGCTTGCCCGAATGGCTTTGTTATGAACAGAAAAAGTTGAAACGGTACCTGAAAAAGGGACAGAAGGGACAGAGGATTGATCAGAATGGCTGTATGAAACCTGGGCACTATATTGGCCGTTCTCTTCCACATTCAGCAATGACAATAACCGCTGAACTTGAGTCTCTGAAAGATTTAAGTGTGAGAGATTTTGCATAGTAGAAGTTCCTGCTCCAACTTTGGCTGAGTTGACCATCCTTATACTATCTCCACCTTGAAACCTCATCACTCCTCTTCCTCTGCCTCCTCCGCCTCCTCTGCTATTCGTAGGAAAACCCACCAAGAAATAACGCTCTCTCTTAATGTGTCCTTTCTTGCCGCAATTGTCACAGACTATATCTGGGTTAAACCTTTTCCTTCCTACAAAATTCACCAGACTCGACTCCTTCATTTTTCCTGCATCATATTCATTTTTCGCAATTGCTGTAGCTGTCACTGGGTGTGTGAGCAATATATTATCCTCACTTCTTAAAGATCTCTGCAACTCTCCTCGCTGAACTATACTGTAAGCTTCCCCCAACGTGGGAAGCGGTTTCCTTAACAGAATTTGAGTTCTCAACCCTTCGAACTCTCTGTTTAATCCATTCAAAAATTTGAAGAGCATATCCTTCTGCAGCTGGTTTACATAGTCTTGCTCCCAATTGCAATCACACTTTCTACGCTCGCAACAAGGTATAGGGCGATAGACCCTCAGCTCTCTCAGAATAGAAAGCATTTCATTATAAAAGGCCGAAACAGTCCTAGTTCCCTTAACCAATGCATAATATTGCAGCTGTAATTGACAAACTTTCGAGTCATCTGGCTCCCCATACCTTTCTCTCAATTCTTCCCAGATTTCCCTTGCCGAGTTGAAGTAAACGATCGTTGACGCTATCGGAGCAGAGACAGACTTCTGCAGCCAGGCCTTCACCAGGTTGTCACACCGCACCCAAGCTGGAAAGATGGCACTGTTTGCTGCAGGTTTCTCTATAGTCCCGTCAACGAAACCTAGTTTATTCTTGATTGATAGCGCGAGCTCTACCGACCTCTTCCATGACGGGTAGTTCCCCTCCGTCAGCTCGGGCGTGACAATGCTTCCCACCTGGAGATCTGTAGAGTTCACGTAGAAAGGAGATTGCGGACTATCTACCAACTCCAACGCCATCTCGTCGTCACTGCTTCACCTCCGGCGACCGCCGCACTCTGATACCATGAAGGTTAATACAGCCGACGAGAAAAACACCTTCCTTCATTGAATCCATCCTCCACACTCACACTGCAGCAGTAGCTACCAAAACCCCCAAAACAAACTCCCCGCATCCATTGTTCTGTGTACAGTAACCCATATAACAAACTAACAGAACCTGCTATTACTAATATGCCCTTCATACAGATCATTCGTAAATATATGAGGCCTTTACTAGCCCAACTATCAAATGAACCTTGCTCCGCAGCCTTTTACTCCATTGTATCAAGGCCCTTTAGTCTTTTCTCTTCTCTTCCTGTTTTACTCCTCTGCTCACCCTTCATACTTCAGCTGCATCTGTTAGCTTTGTGATTGTCCACACGTTTCCAGGAGATTGTTAATTAATATTGACGGAGATTAAATAAAAGCATGGCGTGCGACATCATCGATGACATACGAAACTATATCATACTCTGTTCAACACAGGTTGGCTTTTGTTCCGTCCAGCAACTTCATTTGACCTAAAAACTTAAATTGGTAGGTGAAATTTGGTTTATATTATATGATTTAACGGTTAACGTTCTCGATTTTGGTGTCTGCGTAGAAGTCTTCGGAATGTGGCTGTCGCTGGGAATGGCACCGGAGAAGAACAACATCACGAAGAACAGGGCAGAGCCTCACAGGTGACATCATCAGAGGTTTGTTGTGCCGACAAAGTCATTCTATGTAGAGCCAAAGAAATTGATTTCGTTGATGTAAATGAACGAACCTTTCGTTTGATCCTCCCTCAAACTCATCGTTCTTACCCTGACGTCGGCTATCATCCCTACAGGTTGATTGGGAGGGGATGAGACGAGGTTATAGGTCGATGAGGAGGTTAAACAGAGACCTGGATGGAGTGCTGCTGCTGGCTGTGGCCTGAAGAAACTGGAACTTTGAAAGATTGGGAGGACTCTTATGGATGAAGAAAATGGTGAAATAGATGAGGACTACCCACCCATGAGGAGGATTCGCTTTCTTTGTACTCAAAGACTGAAAGTTCATTTTTGAAGTCCGCGGAGGAGTACGTACTGGCGAGCTTTGGCGAAATAGAAGACCCCGATTCCGCCGGGGATCGGCATCTCTCTTGTGCTGGCATCTATTGAGTTCCACCGAACTTCCATTATCTCGATGAGGAACCGATTGGTCTGAGTGCAACAGTTGTTTAAATAACATGTTTGATCCACATAAAAAGGGGAAGAATATCTCGTCAGTACTTTTATTGGACCGAGTCGTTACAATATAGGAGTTGAAGGATCTCGAAGCACCATCTCCTGCTCGATATGCCTCAAATGCATATGGGCCAAATGATATCATTGTCCTTGGACCCTTTTGAAAAACTAGCATCCACTATTGAGATTTATCTCATGGGGGGACATTGGTAAAAGTAAACTTTTATGAATCAAAATTCTTATTTACAAGTAAGGAGTCTCTGTGGTCACTTTAATTTTTCTTATCACTAGTTGCTTAACGTATGCATATTTATTTGCACTTACAAATTGTACGCCTATCAGTATTCGTAAATGTTCTAGTAATTCCATAACGATTACATTCCCGCCCTTACATTTTAGGTAAGTGATAATTTATCAAGTATATCTTGCATTAAGACATAATAACCGATAATGATATGAAAAGACTCGTTCTTACCCATACGAACTTGCTTTTGTGATCTTAATTACATATGTCGAGTTAAGTCTATTACCCTCGTTACTATACATTTTTTTTTTAATTTTACAAAACGGTTTAGTTGGAAGATAGATCAGATTTACTTTTTCTACTTGACATAATCGATTAATATCATATTTTCTTTGAGCAATCGATTCAAAACTCTTTTTTGTGTCTCAACCTAATATGTTTGATGTTTGCTCTTACTACAAAAAGTTCTATTCTTTGTGATTATTATTGCATTGCATACATAATGCATAAACATATAATTGGGATTGTTTTATCTCGATTGCAATCTCCCATGATGCGTTTGGATTCCGAAAGGAATGTGGGGTGGAATGGAATTGGCGACAAAATGAAATGAAATGGCTGCTTAGTTTAGGAAAAGGAATTGAGGCAATTGGATTTGAACCTGAATGGAATACAATTTCGACTCATTTTAGCACAATCAAACGTCGGAATGAGTTAAAATAGAATCAATTCCATTCCATTCCGGCCTTAATTCCATAAACCAACACACCCATAAAAAGTTTTCAAGCACTGGTCAATTCCAAAAGTACGAACTTTAACTCCATTATAGTTAGTTTGGTTAATTTCCAAAGGTGAACACACATCTATTGGTGGTTGGTCTCATCCAAATAAAACACATCTTGTTTACATTGAGGTAACTTTCTAACATCAAGGGTGAACTGCTATATATGATGTTGTAATTTATAATTCATCTTAGGTATTTCATTCAAACTATCATATTCTAATGTTCAGGAATTAGTTTGTGAGTGTCTCTCTCTCTACTTAGCTTACACTACATAATCTGATATGTCAGGTTGAGTGAAGTTCATCAAGTGCCTCCTCATACTCTCAATAATATGTGCATATTAAATATGTGAGATTAAGTCCTCATGATTTTTTATAAGGATTTTTATTGTTTACATACTTACACCATATAACTCTCGTGTTTATTCATATAAATTTCTTCTTTTATGTCAGAGAAAAATATTCTTATAACTAGAGTAAATGTATCAAAATAACATCCCTTTATCCTAAGTTTGACCTTATCCTTGTCTATTAAATCATTTTGATTAAGTTTTTTCATTAGGAGTGTGGCTTGAAACAAAAAATTGAGTTTGTATAATATTTAGTTCGCTAGTGGAATAAACAAATGGAGCAACAATACATCTTTTATATAAGATATTATATAGTGATATTATGTTATACTGACAATATATTTTCATGTCACGATAGAAGGTAATATTTGCCATATTCTCCAATATGTTTGGCCGTACAGTTATGCAATCACTATACGAAGCCAAGGACATGACAATATGGAGAGAGCGAACCCTAATATTATAGACGTGATACATGAGTTCAAAATGTGCAAAGAGCGCGTATGTAAAGGGTGATTGTGTGTTGGGAACACTTCGAGTTATTTTTTGTAGCGAAAAAAGCGAAATCTTGTAATTAGGTGAATCGGAGTTATAGTGAATCTTTTTCTTTGTATGTTGATGTATGTCAATCTAACCAAATCGTGTAAATTTCGTGTATCTTTCTTTTCCGTCAACTTCTCATCAAGGACCAAATCCGATTCCACACACTTTTGATTGCTTTAGTGCGCCAAAAACGGGTGGTAGATCTAGCAAGTTCGTGAGTTTTATTTCATTCAATAGAACCTGAATCAATTTTTAGAGCTTTTCTTCAAACTTCAAATAAAAAAGAGGTAATAGTTTCCAAATAAGTTGAGGTAAGAATAAAACACATTACCATTTGTTTTCTGACTTTTTCATGGCAGGCATGATTTGGCGTTTGGCCTAAATAAGAGAGGAGCAAGGGTTGTTAATGAGCTAGATCTGCTCGCGAACTACCCTACCCGTCCCGACTCGATAAAAATCAAAACCTGATGAGCTCGGGTTTGGGTTCGGGCCTTAACTTTTGATAGTCAAGCCGAGCTGGGGCTGATTTAACGACCCGACAAATGGTCCGGTTCGGTTTAACAAATTTTGAAAAATATTTAATAATAAATAATAAAACTAAAAATAAAATATTAAAAAATATAAATGAATATTTAAAGCTCGAACTGAGATCGGAGGAGAATCGTGAGAATATGACTTTGGAGATATTCAGGGTCGAGTCAAGCTCAGATTCGAGCTCGGTCTAAAATTTTTTGAACGGGCTCGGGCCCGAGCTTAACTAAACAGAGCTCGATCAGACTCGGACCCATACTTAGACTCCATAATTTTTTATTCAGGACGGGTTCGAGCAGGCGTGTTAAATCCCGGCTCAGCTCATTAATAGGAGCAACGGATGTAAGAGTTCGTTTTCAATGATATCCTTTAGTCCACGTTTCCAGGAGATTTAATTAACATTAACGGTAGATTACTAAAAGCACCGCGTGCGGCATCAACGACGGTACATAAAAACAAGATCAGACTTATTCAGAACGAGTTACGTCCTCCGTTTAGTGATGGAGGACATACATATTGTACTCGAAAATGCCAACACCATTCTTGAAGTCGGCTGAGTACGTGCTGGTGAGCGCGTACCCCCTGGCAAACCGGAAGGCCCCGGTTCCCCCTAGTATCGGCACCTCCCTTATGCTGGCACCTGCCGGGTTCCGCCCCAGCACACTCACCGAACTCCCATTGTACCTTCCCCCTGTAAAGACGTAAGAGACCGCCATCTCAAGAACGGACAGATCGTTCTGGGACGCCACCACCACGATCCCCTGAGCATTCCCGATCTGCTTCGAGCTACTCTCGGGGCCTTCAGTGAGCTTGTCGTCGATCACAGCGACTGTGCCGAAGGACAATATGGCGGCCGAGTTGGCCGTCGGCGGTCGGGCTATCACAACGTCGTTAGGGTTTGGCCCGCCGGTCATGCTATGGAGGTAGAAGTGAAGGTGGGTGAGCTTCTCGGTTCCGAGGCGATGTTCGTCAGCAGATTTTTGGCACCTGCTGAGAGGTTTTCAGAACTGTAGGCCTGGGATGGGCATTGGAGAAGGAACAACAATCCCGAAGAAGCAAGGCGGCACGACTCGCCAGAGACACAATGCATCAGAAGTGGATAGGACTTTGCTCTGTGCTGGTGTGAATGGCGATTGTCATAATGCGCTATCTTCCACACTATAAATAGGTAAATTAAGACACTAGATTGGAATGTATACACAAAAACAAAAAAAGAAGATTCCATCTTCTCCGTAGTTGTAAGAGAGTCGCTAAGCATGTTTACTAGGATCACGTGGGGAACGTAAGTAACCGATTATCTATTCACAGGAGATCGGAAATCGTCCTTTCCTCATTACTCTTTTCGGAGCGACTTTTGTTCTCTTATTTATTTTCTGTATCGAGTTGCACTTTCTTGAGAGCAGAGAGACATAAATATAATTTTGGTTGGCTTATGATCTGCCGTTGGAGGTCCAAAATTTGTTATTACCAAACCAACAACCAACCAATTTCTATCAAAAGAAAGGGGAACGTTTGTAACACATGTTATTACTAAATCCCCAGATGTTTCAGATCCAATGAATTGATGATATGAATTTTATTTTAAGGATTGGATTGATCCCCAATTTTTTACTTTATAAATCGCCTTAAACTGCGGATAAAATGGGTGGTTAAAAAATATTTTCGTCCGGGAGCGTAGATCCCTAATTATGGGTCGTCGGTCGTATCCTTACCCAAAGGCGATTGGTTCTAATAAACATATGAAAATTCAAGTATACTCAAGGTCTTATAACACATCCGATTAGCGATAACCGAATTAAATAACCTTTGTAATAGTCTATAAACAACGATTAAGATATAAATTTAAAAGTTAGGGATTAATTTTCCCCTCAGATATATAAATATTTATTTAAATTAAGACATTAGTACAATGAAATTAATTTC
>JARUPW010000784.1:0-30692 GCA_029817735.1 Melastoma sanguineum | reverse complement strand
TATCAAAATAAAATAAGAATATGATAGTTTCCCTAAATAATGCAGCACAGAAGGTATCGCAGAAGGTTCTGCTCGATAACCTTCTACAGATGGAAATAATCGAAGATTTATTTCCGTTAGGGTAATAATTCGTTCCATCCTGTTAAAGATACATAGGAGGACGCATCTAGACAGGTGGTAGTGATAGGTTTGCAAATAACGGTCGTACTGTGGTCAATTAAGCTTACAGAAGCCTGTAGACCGTCTAGTAGAACCTTTCCATAAATAGAGATCTTATTTCCTTCTATAAGAAATATTATCTCCAATATGATTATTTGGAAACCAAATCGTGGTAATTTGATCAGATAAATATCTTAATCAAATTAAGCATATTTCGTAATTAAATAATTGAAAACTAATCATTTATTACAAAACTAATTCTTACAAGAAGTCCTTAATAATAGAAGCTTCTGTAGAATAGAATGTTCGTCCTTCTGTAGTACAGAGGGTCAGGCTCATCATCAAAGCCAAGAATGTTCGACCTTCTGTGGCACAGAGGTCTGGCTCATCATCAAAACCTTTTCCAACAAGATGAAATCAGTGGTGTGGGTTGTGGCGGCAATCGTAGCCCTTGTGAGCTACTCGGTTGGAGGATATCCATACATCGGTATGAGAAACCATGTCTGCAATGGGGCTAAAACCAAGGACGGCTGCGAATACGATCATTGTGTTCAAGACGCCCCCCAAGAGGTGGTCTCCATGACGTCCGAGCACGGTTACAATCACTTAGCACCTGGAAACTCAAAGGACAAGCAGCCCGGTGAATGCTACGGGCATGGGGCATGTGACGGGGGGCTCTCGCCGGACGATTGTCAGGTGTCTCTGGACTGCCCGGGAATATATGAACGATTTATGCGGCCCCAGAATTGGGGCACAGATGACGCTTGACGCTTGCCGGACCAGGTACGAGAATTACATTATCGACCCGTTTATTAGTCTGTCCCTCGTCGCGATACCCGTCTAGCGATCCATATCTCTCGGTTGTCATCTCGGGTGGTTGTTCTCGAACTCAATTCGGTAAGAATAATTCGTGTGGAAATGCATGTCCTCTCCTCTATTTACGGTTTTAATTGAATTTCGGATCATACTAAAACGATCCAAGCTTCAATTTTACGAAACCATCTACCATCACACTTATTTTGTCATAATGCAACGAAGCAATTACCGTAGATGGCATGATAACGTAACTACTATAATTAGGCAAATTCTTCAATGGTTAAGTAGGGAAGGGAGAAAAGAGGATTCTTGAAGTCCTCTTTCCTGTGGTCATGTGAATGTAGAAATGCAGTAAGCGATAAAATAGGTAGGGAAGGGAGAAAAAAGAATTTTTGAAGTCTTCTGTGATTAATCCAAATGTTGTAAAACTAGCAATGTTAGTTTTACAGTTTACAGTTTTACAAAGCGTACCTGACACCTGTCCCTGCATATGTAGCAGTCACTCAGTAATAAACAAATGCACGTGCGACGTTTGGTACCTGTAGTGGGCAAACAATACTAGACTCTCGGATGAAGGCTTCTAAACCTCCCTCGGACAAAGAGAGGCGGGGCCCCGGCCAAAAACCATACCGCAAATAGCAGCACAGCTGGGCCTTTCGGTGACCCCCTAAAGATCCTAGCCCTGAGTTCTGGCATACCTAGACATGCCTATAAAAACGGTATACAAACACAATCATGAGAGCATACAAAGGGCACTGAGCCAAACAAGTACATGCGCAAACAAGAACTCTCCGCATGTGGATGAAATGTAAGAACGTTTCGGTAGGAATCCACATGCAGAACTCCCCAACGGAGTCGACATCCGGGTTGTACGCGCGCCCTCCAGCCTAACACGCACACTGTGGTACGGAGGACACGAGGATCCGAGTTCGCTCCCCCTGGTGTCTTCCGGTCGACGCCAGGACTCGAACGTCCAGGCGCTGTTAAGGATACCGCGGTCGATCTTCCCTCGATTCCTAATCGGGCCTACCCTGACCCTCGCCGATTGTCTCCATGCTCCTTGGGTTGGCAACGGGAGATGAACAGAGCATATTCTAATGAACGAATTTTCGGGAGGAACGGAAGTGGCTAGTGTCGTCTTTCCTCATCCGAGATGGCACCGTAAAAATAGTTGTTATTGCTTAACCTAGGTAAGCTATTACGGAGTCGCCACCGACTTATTTTTAAAACTGTTTAATTCGAAAAAACAATTGGTTCGGAAATTACTATTTACTAGCTCTTACATTCTCGCATGCGAAGAAGTGGCGTTAACTTCAAAAGTTTGCTTTTGGTTAACAGGCATTGGACCTGATCCAGGCGTAACTCCGAACTCATGTCACTGTTTTACGGGCGTTGGACCCGAATTCATGTTTGTTGATTTACACCAACATGCGGTAATAAACTTAAATTGCCTAACGACATGTGTACAAGCACAAGCAATTATTGAGATAAAATGGGGCGGGGAATGATGGTGACTGCGGGCCTATGCACTTCGGCCCGCAGCCTGTTACAGGTGAATATATGATTTGGTTCAAAGAGGCCCGCACCTCCCCTTTGTACCAGAAATGCCGGTCGGGGCCGCTTCACTTCAGACCGACGGTTTTTTAGGCCGCAGTAGATCCAACCAAACGCGGTTTATTACACGCGCTTTCGAGCCTTCAGTCTTCGAAATTCGTCAGTCGAATTCCCGTGAAGCTCGGTTGATTTTCATGCAAATCAAATAAGAAAGCGGTAAAGGAAATAGTGGTGAGAAAATTCTAATTAAGACATGTTAGATAATTAGAATTAACTAAGTGAGTAAGAATGATACTCACGGGGCGTTGTGTAGCCCGTTGATCTTCCGTGATGTCGAAAGATGGTGTCCTTTGGTAATGATTTCCTCGTTAATTTACATGCAAAACAAAGAAAATGAGAGAGAGGTGCAAAGCCTTATAGTAACAGTTAAATTGACGTAAATTTAACCGAACTGAAACAATAAGGCATGACTTACCGTTTGAAATGATTGAACTAAATGGATCATTTTGTAGCTCGTTGATATCGATCATTCGTTATGTCGAAAGATAACGGGACGTTGTGTGGCCCGTTGATGTCTGTCCTCCGTGATGTCGAAAAATAATATCCCTTGATGGTAAATTCTCGTTGTTTTGCATGCAAAACAGAGAAAAGGATGAAGGCCGGTATACAACCGTTAGTAATGGTTAAATTGATGTAAATAAGACAAGATTTACCATTTGGAATGATCAGATGAAACTTCGATTCCTCGAGAAGTCCGTGTAATTCCCATCGTATTTTTCATATAAAACAAAAAAATAGACGAAGAAAACATAGAAGAAGAAGATGGTCAAATTCGTATTGTGAATTTAATTAAACTGAAATGTAAGGCATGTGTCTTACTACTTTAAAATATTGGTACTAATTTTCAGGACTCTTGAAAAAGAAAGGCTCAGGATTTCCCATCGTGTTTCCATGTAAATCCGGGGAAACAATTTCTATCGAGGTGATCGAAATGGATGTCAGTCCTAGCATGCACCCGTATAATGTTATTTATTTACCAAGCAAAATAATATAAATGGAGAAAAGGTAAAAACATGGTTTCCGAGAATGAACACATAAAGGGATAATTGAAATCATCATAATACCAATTCCAAATTATGCTTGTTGGATGTAAAATATGTATTCTCTCTGATCCCACGAAAAGGATCAACATGCAAGAGGGACGGTGAGAGATTGAAAGTTTTTTCATTTTTGAAAATGACAAAAAATCGACCCAAGATTCATTAGACAAATCCATAAAAAAAATTAGAATAATCATAATGATAAAAAGAAAAAACAAAACCCACAAAAAAAATTATTTCAAACTCACCTTGAGTACGGGCATACCTGAGTAGGACTTAGGCTCCGACAAACTTCGGCCTTGCTTTTGCCGGTGGAAATCGGGGCTTCTCGCCGGAACAGGGGAGGCCGGTGTCGACGAGGGAGTCCTCGCACTTCAAGAGAGGAAGGCGGCATCTGGAGACCGGATCCACACAGGTCAAGACGGGCATGATCGTCGCTGTGGGGCCTCTCTATAACTCCGGTTGAGAGGCATGTGGCGAGGACGAATGATCCTGCTGTCAAGAAGGGTCGCCCTGGGTTGTGGCGACCAGTACGCTGAAGAGTGGGTTCTTGCCCTCCGGTTTGGCGGGATCTTCTTGGTGGCCAGCGACAGACATGGGGGCTGGGATGAGGGTTGTCGGCTGCCGAGGGTGCATGGCGTCGGTTAGGAATTGGGAGCCACCATGGTTGCCGGTAGTCGCAGACTACGCCGTTGCGGGGATGGACACACACAGCCACCGGAGGAGTTGATGTCGATCTTCCCCTTTAGGATGATGGGCTTGGTCGTTGCCGGCAGGTGTGTGCCTGATGCGGCTGTGGGCGTCGGGATCGGCCATTGTGGAGCCACGTGCCGTCGAAGTGGGATCCGCCTTGGGGTTACAGATTTTTGCTGTTGTCGAGGAGTCGGCCTCGGTGATTTCGTCGGTGAAGGGGTCTGATTGTCGACGCCGGATTGAAGGAGGAACGCGCTAGCTTTGCTGGAACGCACCGACTGCTGTCTGACGCGGGATGAGACCATTGTGGACAAGGGTGCTGCTGGACATACGAATTTTGTACGGAAATACGATTAGTTTTAAAAAAAAATTGTGAAATACGGTCCTAGTTTCATAAAATATGATTTTACCGTCGATAGTTGGAAAAAGTGTTGCGAACCCAAGACGTCAGGAGTTGAACTCTTGACCTCCCAATTATAACAAAAGTCTATAACCAACTAAGCTAGATATATTTTTATGTCTAATAATTCAAAAGGTAGGTTTTGAAAACTCATCTCTTATTCATTTAGTTAAAGGGGCGCGTTTTCAAAACCCGCCCCTTGTTCATTTAGTTAAAGGAGCGCGTTTTAGACACCCTTCCTTCACCCGACGAACGAATATTGTTGCTAAGTATTGAAGGGCGGATTTTCTATTTACATAAGAAACGCGTTTTCAAAACCCGCCCCTTTAACTAAATAAACAAAAAACGAATTTTGAAAATACGCCCCTTTAAATAAATGAATAAGAGACGGGTTAAAAGCCGCCTTTTAAAAAATTAGATAATTAAAAGGTTAAGATTTCAAATTTTTGTTATAATTAGACTGTATTTTACAAATTTTTTTAAACTGCTGAACAAACGGGTTGGGCTGGTCAGACTTTGGGGAGTCGATGCCAAGAGGAGCAAGGTTTGCTGTTGATGCAGAACAGGGTAGGCTTTCCCTTTGTTGTGGGTTTGGTTTGCTGGCCGAAATGTCAGTGGGAGTCGTTGCATCTGGTGTGGGAGTGGGGACGTTGCACGTTTGGGTTTGGTGTTTCCAAGTTCCGCTGGTGTTTGCTGCGACCACAGTGAAGCTGTCTTGATCAAGACTGGTAGCTTCGTTGCTGTCGCGATCAGGAGACGACTGAAGACGACGTGGATCCTGGGGCGCTCGTCAGAGAAGGTGACGGTCAGCTGGCCTTCTTCACCTTTCCTTGCTCTAAGACCTCGCGTTTACCGCGGCTGTCTGGAACGTCGAGGAAGCTGGTTCGAGATGGCTGGAAGGCCCGGGGGGGCTCTGCAGTAAACGCCAGAAGTGGCCTTCGTTGTCATCGCCAAGGTAAGTTGAAGTCGAACCGGCCGTCGTTGTCGTTGCCCTCTGTTATTGGAGTCAGGTTGGAGCTGGTTCGAGGGGGGGTCTCCATGCCGTCGGAGAGTCAGGCCTACCTTGGGGCTTGGTTGTGCGGTTGGTGATGGCATAAAGTGAGGTTTTGGTCCTCAAGATCGGGGAGAGTCGCCTTGGAGTACGAAGGAAGGGGGGCGAGAAGATAAGAATGTCTAGGTTACGAAGGTCGAGGAAGGAAGAGTAGGGGGAGGCAGAGAAGCAGGCGTAGCTTGAGGTTCCCAAGGCAAAAGCTTCGTTACTTGTGGGTAGCGAAGCAAGGTTCGTCGACAATTTGATGGAGCATGGGCGTCTGCAGCAGGTCATCATTAAGTTGGCTTCTGCTTGTGAATTTGCAGGGTGGCTTACGAGCCTGCCTTTTTGGATGGTACAGATGGCTTTACTTATAAGACTCCTCCAATTTATGATATGTTGCAGGTGTCCTTGAGTTTACCGAGCTTCTCTGACGTCACTGTAGATGAGTTCCAATTAAAGGGTAGCTTGGGTTTTGTTCCCTTGGCAAAATTATTGGCTACTGATAAGAGGCTTGGGCCTCGGCGTCGCACTGGGATATGGGGGGGGACTACGTCCTCAATATGAATCACTCGAGGGGAGATTGAAGCTATCTAACCCATCTCAGAAATTCGATCTTAAGGTTCTAGATTTGCATTCTCTGATTCTTGAAGGTGCAGTTGCTGTTTGAACAGGCCTTGAAACGTGGGTTATCACTGGCATCAAAAGAAAAAGATGACCCTGCTGAAATATTATATTTGGTAAAGAAAAAAGTTAAAAATGTCGGACATAGAAAAAAAAATGACGAATAATTTGGGTAGAACATTATACCTTTCTTTAAAATATATAAACGACAGTGAAAGTAATTAACACAATCAAGGGAAGCGCGGTAGACTGGGGAGCAGTAAAATATTGTTTGGCTATTAATTTCAAAACTTGTAATTTTATTATTGCATGACTTTAAAATCGGGAAATCTCATGACAACGTCCTAAATAAATACGTTTTCTTTATGAGTGCGTGTGATATTATTATAAAAGAAAATTGATATTACGTGTTTTATAAAATTTGTAAAATAATTTTAAAGAAATAAAAAATAAAAAATATATATATACGAGATTGTTTCTTGGTGTAGCCTGGGTTTGAACAGCAGGACAAAGCATGATATGGTGAGAGAACTCTTGATCGGTTTGTATATTAAAATTGGGCAAAAGGTTTGTATATTCTGTAACGAGCAAATAAATGCCCTGATGCAACTGTAGATTCTTGATAACCTGTCTCTTATACACATCTAGGGGTAGCGTTAGTTGGAGGAGGGAGGGAGGGCGGCGAGGGCGGAGGGGGGCTAAATGGTTTCCCTGTCGACATGGTGTCGTTATGTTGCCAACAAGTTCGATTTCGCACTCTCTCTCGCTTCCAAGGTCCATTTTTTTCTTTCAACTCCCCCATCCCCTCAAGAATTAGGTGTTTCTGCATCGACCGGATTTCAGGGTCCCCCGCATTCGATGATTTTGTTTCGATTGAGGTTTTGGGATCCCATTCTTTTTTGTTAATTACTATCATCATTCTTTAAAATAAGATTTTCTTTCGTATGTTAATGGAATTTAGGGCTTTCTGGCTTTGATTGAGGGCATGCGAATGAAATGGGTGGGTTAGCTCGTGAAGGAAAATTGTTGGTATTCTGTTGTGAGCGATGTGTATGCTTGCCTGTTTCCTGCGATTAATTTTTACCAAATTGAATGGTAATCGACTAGCGGAAGTGTTCCCATGCCGTGACTGTTGTTTTCCTTATGTCCCGTTTTGGTGTTATGCATAATGACTACCTTTTGAAGCTCATTTCAATTTACCATAGCCCAAGGGGAGGATATAGATTAATAGAATAGGCCAGGTATCAAGGCTGGGCTGCATTAGCAGCCGAAAATATAGTTTGGTGGTCTCGCATTGTCTGGAGCCTAAAGCTATATTATTCTTCTGCAAAGGACAGTATAAGTAGTCGTGGCTTCGTTATAACTCGTTAGCTGATTCTATTCGGTCTTCTGCAGCGCTATGTAGGAACGCCTATTGGTCATGGCGAGTTCGCAGATTTTGTGTGGAAGAATCTGTTCCAAGGTAAGTTGACATACTTGCACTGGAACAAAGGAGAGGAGATGGCCCCTTCCATAGGCGGGAAGGGTGGAACACTTCTTGTGCGGAAGTTACCCATTGCAGACACGATGTGAGTTAGTTCCTAAATCTTTCATAAATGTTGCTAAAATAATTTTTTTTACCAATGTATAATTAGGACACTTTTAAGGACATAGCTGTTCCATTGTTGGATTATTCTAGTTAAAGAATTCTTCATTAATGTCCCATTGGCATGGCTGCACACACCAATCAGAATTCATCGATAGGCTTTATGATGGGGTTTGTGAATTACTATTACAGAGTGATGCTTGTGTTTTGCTTTATTTTCTTGAAGATCTGCGTTCTTAATACAGAAAACCAGATAAGAGTTTACAGAAAGTCCTAGAGGGCTTTGTACTTTAAGTTCAAGTCTGTGTTAATTGAACAGCTTCGGCTAATTTTAGTAGTGATCCATTTGCTAGGATGGTCTGTGGTCTTGTGATTTCCTTTATATATAATATATTGTCCATATGAGGTATTTGAATTGTATCTGCAGCCACGTTTTTGTTGGGGATGTGGTGGTCCTCAAGGATCCTGAGCAAAGGGATGACTGTATTGTCAGAAGATTAGCTGCTATTGAAGGATATCAAATGGTTTCTAAAGATCCAGAAGATGAGCCTTTCATGCTCGACAAAGGTCAGTGCTGGGTGGTGGCGGACAATGAGACTATGAAACCTGAGGTATTTATCGATGAGAATCTCTTTCTACCTGCCTACAGTGTTATACTTGCCTGTTTTGGGTAGCAAAATATTATTTCTGCAATCTTCATGGACGTGTTAATTGCACTGGGTTAAAACTAAGTCGTCAGGTCTTAGACTTTGTAGTCCGCAAAATAATAATTACGCCTGTCTGTTATTAATACTATCCACCCCCTCATTTCAGTACTAGCCAAGAAATGCTCCATGTATGGGGCATATCCCTCTCTCCTTTCTATGATTAATGGAAGGTCTAAAATAAGTGTTATTCATATGATAACTCTCTCGTCCTATCAGTGTTTTTATGGCACTAAAGCGCCAACGTATCTAATCGCCCGAGGCACCTTTAACAATACTGCATCCTATATACCTGACAGATAAACCTGAATTTCTTCCTCATTCTTGAGAGTGATAAGATGTTCTGACCAGGCCAGTTTTGGTGCTTTTCTTTTTCTCGATTTTCCACCGTCAGCTTTTTTGGGTAGCATCTGTAAGTTATGTTGCCCGCCTTTGGCCACGGTTCACTGAATGGGAACATGGCAGGCAACTTGATCTCAAAAAGCCTTTAATTTTCCTTCCGTGGGTTATCATCTCAGTATCCACGTTCAAAGCAGGACTAACCCTTTTTCTTGGTAGAAAAAATGTCTCTTCTGGTGAAGTTATTGAAGTTCATTCACTCCTTCATGATAGATAATGATTATTTCACATAAGTTGTTTCTCTTTGGAGATGTGTTAAATGTTAGATAAAACTCTTAACAACCACTTATAAAAAGTAACTAATAAGCTTTTTCTGTGAAGGGGGGATTGCTGAACTGTCTGAATTTTTTCTCGATTCTGTTTATCTTGGGTCTGATGAGAGCAAGTACTAATGAGCTCATGTGAAATCTTCTTTTTTTCTTCAATTTCCAGGAAGCTAATGACAGTAGAAAGTTTGGTCCCCTCCCAATGACGGACATAGTAGGCCGAGTAATATATTCCCTGAGAACAGCTGTTGATCACGGCCCCGTCCAAAACAGGTATAGTTGCCATTCCAAAAAAAGTCGGGAGCCTCATACTCTTGTGATCGATCATTGCATTGGGGGAGTCTGACCCTGACTGTTCTGCCTGTCCTGTCAGTCATTTCAGCCTCCGGAAGGACACGCCTGTGCTGGAGATTGAGCTGGACGTCGAGGAGATGGCAAAGAATCAGAAGCAGCCATAGATATCTGTGGGGGACGTACTCATTGCCTTCCAAATCAGCTGATTTCTGGTATAGATTGTTTCTTCGATCTCTGATTATCATGGCTTATGACAACTTGTCGGATTCTTGGGACATTCGAAGAATTGTCATTCTGTTGAATGGGAGAGGGAGAGGAAGAAAGGGAAAGGGGAGGAGATTAGTCTTTACGAGAACCTTTTGTTTTTCAAGCCCCCGTTTGGGGTTCTTCCCGTCCATATGGTTTAAACAGTGGGCCTTTATCATTCCTGCCACAGGAGATGATAAATGAATAATAACTTGAAATCTTGTTTTCCTTCGTTGTTTTTTATATTTCCAATCACACTTCCAACTTCCAAACAATTGCGGCGTGTCTAAATTCGGACATGACATGGGCCTCGTTACTTATTCCAGTGATGGGCCCACGAGTCCATTTTGAAGCCCATCCATGTTCGATTAGGGGATGTGGGCCCACGAGTCCATTTTGGGCACGTGACCTCACGTGAGGAGTTCGTCGTCATCTTGTTGAGAGGAAGGAGTGGGGTGGTTCTATTAGGGTAAATTCAAGCTCGGGTTCGATTCAGACGACGGCAAACATTCTTGTGCCGGGGTGTGGGGGGATTTCGGATGTGCTGCCCGAAATCGACGGAAGAAACTGCCCTTTGGATGAGATTAAACTGAGGGGACAAGGGAAAATCGGGGTGCGAAGAGTTAAAGAGGTTGTACAGCCTCCCATGGCGGAACTCTTCACTGCCCGGAGTTTCTCCTACGGTTGTGATGAATCTCTCTTTTACCACAGTTCATTAGTTTTTATCTTTTGATTCTAACTCTCGAAAAAATTGGGGTTTTCTGTGTGGTTACGCCTTTCCTGTCACCGGACATCTACTGCGTGTACGACCCGTCTTCTCCGTGCAATTTTTTGTACTAGTCGGGAATGAGGTTGAGAGGGTTGCTGGTTTGGGACTTGTATGGTCCAGGAGTCTTATCATTTGAGCATGTTTATTTTTTCCTTGGAGTTGCTGCTTGTGGGTCTGTTTGGATGGATTCCCGGGGATAAAGGAAAAGATATGGCGTTTCTGATGATCCGGGCGGAGAACTTGTTAACACGGTTTCATGGGATCTAGATTGGAGATTAGGGATTTGGGTGATCAATTTTCTTTTTGTTTTTGCGGAGTGAAGACTCAAACTGGTGGCAATCGCGGAAGTGAGGTGATAATGATTTTTCCTCTTCGTGATTTTGCAGCTAATGTGTACTCTGGTGGGAGTTGCTTTAATTGTAGTGGGGTCAGTGGAAGAGCACACGCTTCTGCCGGTAAATTTAAGGCCCATCCCCATGTCATTTCCCTGCCGTTGAAATTAAAGAATAGAGGAGGGACCGTGTGCTGCAATGCGAGTTCTAATAGTAGGAGGAGGAACCCAGATTTCTTGAGAAATGGTCGGCAGGGATTCTCTCGTGACAGGATAAGGCAGACGGAAGAGAGGGAGAGGGACAGTTTTGATAACTTTGATGAGTCTGATATGTTATTGTCAAACAATGGCCCTCCTCTGTCTGGGAACTCGAGGCCTCCGGTGACTTCCTTGCCTGGGCCGAAAGAGAAGGAAATTGTTGAACTTTTCAGGAAGGTTCAAGTTCGACTTCGTGAGAGAGCAGCATTGAAGGAGGAGAAGAAGCTGGAGTCTACTGGGGGGAAGGGAAAAGAAAATGAAACTGTTGACTCTCTCCTCAAGCTGCTGAGGAAGCACTCCATCGAGCGTTCTAGAAGAAATGGCATCACATCAGAAGACAAGGGGCATTCCATTCCATCCAATGAGGAGAAGCCCCAGAGCTTCTTCAGTCAAAATAATAGCACCGTCCCCAGGGTACAGCCTATTGCTTCTTTAAGCAGGCCGCCATCAAAGTTCCGGCGCGTATCTCCAGTCTCTCGAGTGAGATACCAACCCATTAATATTGCTCCCAAGAGAGAGGAGGATAGTTCCTCTGTCAAGGCTGATATCAATGGAAGCAGTGTTGGCAAGGTCGAGGCAGTCCAAGAGCTGAATTATGAGCCATTATCTGATCCTGAGGCAGAGATTGAGCCTGATGAGACTGTTTCTCCAGAGGCCACAGATTACGAGGTGTTGGATGCTGAACTTTCGGAATCTGACGTGGCTGATGATGAAACTGATGACGTGCAAGTGGCGGAAGATGAGATAGACTTTACTGTGCTGAAGCTTGTAGAGTTGAGGGCAATTGCCAAGTCTCGTGGGTTGAAAGGCTTCTCCAAGATGAAAAAGAGTGATCTGGTGGAACTTCTTGGGCAAAACTAGTGGCTTTATCTTTTCTTTCTGCTGGAAAAAGAGAGTTGGCACAGTAGTTTCAGCCCAGCTTGCTGCATCTTTGCTTGGATAGATGTTGCCAATGACTTCATTTTCGAGTTACTTCTGTACTTGTTTTTATGTTGATTTCTTTTATCCATGTCAAATTTGATAGTTCATGTTTTTTGAACTCGTGGTATCAAATTAGGCTCCATTGTGGCTTTGCCAAGCCATAGAAGCTTAACTGCCGAATCTTTTCTGTATTTTTATAAGTCGAGGTTTCGATACAAATTGATGGTGAACATCATCTCTTATCACAGTTCACGTGATAAAAGTTATTGCACTGTCTGGAAGACACATACTTTTGCATGTTCATAGTTTGTATTAACTGATCGATAGGGGTGTTGTCAAGGACATTCCAGATGAATCTGCCTGGACATTGGGTGGCTATACTTGGTGAATGACTTTGCCATCACCAGCAGAAGGGTGCTCATTCATTTCGGCTCTCCTGGATTTGATTATCACGGTAAGTTATACCCTTCTTCACATGAACGTGAGGATGATCTGGTGTTGATTTCTTCCGTCATCTTCCTACCGGCTATTGGATTGCTGATTTTGTTGTGATGGGCTAGGATATACTATACTATACTATTCACATCTTGGCTGGAAGAGCAACCGTTGTCATGCCATAATTCCCGGAACAAGCACATTGTACATCATTTCTAGCCACATATGAAGGTAATTCTTGATTGTCAACTGTGCAGTTGGCTGTGGATGGAATAGGTGAACCTTCAAGCAAAATGCATTCATTACTATAGCGGGTACTATCTTTTAAACATGACTAGAAGCATGAGTCGCAGTGGAGCAGATTACATTATTGGCGAGCTGATCGTGTCGGCGTTGGTTTGTTGTCAACAGGATGTAACATGAAGGACATCATGGATGAACTTGTGTATCAACATGTAGGAAGAGCCATGTTCTTGTAAGGCCGTCTTACCATATTCACTCTCTTCCTTGTTTCGCCTTCCTCCATCATCACGCCTCCCTAATGCCCTTCTCTATATCCTCCGCCCAGACCAGCGTCGGGTTGAAATTAACATTACAGTCTCTATCCGGAGCTCAACGCTGGGGCCTAGTTCCTTCACCATGAGGAACTGCGTTGAACTGCTGCTCCGAGTACAGGGACCGCGTTACGATCGGCACACACCAAACCAAATGCCCTCACCAAACCAAATGCCCTCGATGATGGCGTTCCACCTGAGGTGCGAGATGAAACCACTCACTGAGGACTACAATTCATCATAATGTTGATAGATTATTTGTTAAAAACAAAAAAAAAATTGTTCCTAGTAAACACAATTAATTACAGCTGAATTCCCTCCCATCAAGTTCTAATTAAAACGGGAATAAACGTATTTAATTGAAAGTTTCGGTGAGAAGTAAACAATTCCAAAACAAATAGAAAATTGATGGGAGTAATTTTAGGAAGTTATTATTGGGATAAAAGAAAATCATGGAAAGAAAAAACCCGCCTCATTTAATTTTGGACACTGTTTTAAGATCCCAATACGAAATTCAAAATCTCTGGTTTTTATGGATACTTTGATTTCTAGAGTTTTCCATTTCGAGCATGTTATCGATATATTGTTGCGGCAGTGCTCTTTCATCGTCGTCCAAACCAAAATTTCCGGCCATGAAGAATCTGTCCTTGGTTTTGCTGGCGTTGGTTCCAGTTTTCGGACACCTTGTTCTCGGCAGGCACAGTCGGTCGGAACACGTCCATGTACGCGAAGCATTGCTGTTCTATTGTGTTTTTCTTTTTGTTTCTCTTGTCGGGTTTCGTGTATGGGATCAAAACGAGTGATTGCGCGGTTCTGATGCGATGAAGGGGCGGGTTACTACCATGGTGACTGATGATGGAGACGTCGTAGATTGCGTGGATATTTACAAGCAGAGAACCCTAACTAATCCTTTGCTCTCGGATCACGTCCTCCAGGTCTGTCGATGTTGATTCCAGTTCTAAATATTTTGTCACCACTCGAGACAAAGTGTCGCTTTGGTTTCAGGAGTGCCCTTCAAAGGGAGTGAGCACTGCGGGAAGTATCGTGGCCTTTGTTTACTGACTACGTAATTCTTCTGGACAGAGGAAACCGAGTTGGGTGAACGAGAGCCATTCCAATGCCCAACCAGACGGGCCATACAAAGCTTGTCCAGAGAATACAGTGCCTGTGCCTCGGATTACGGCGAATCCCACGGGAAATTTCAATTCATCCGATCAACACGTAAATCTCTCTGTCAGTTCACGTATTGAATTCCTATCGAAAGTTAAATGACCTAATGATAAAGTGCCCTCTCGCCTCAGAGGGTAGATGTGGCATTAACCGGCCAACACAGGTGGGTCTACTATGGGATCGGCGCAGAGCTGAATGTTTATGATCTGAGTGTTGCGCCGGGTCAATTCAGTTCCCATAATCTCTGGGTTGAAAGCTATATCAATGAAAATTATAGTATGATCCTTGTCGGCTGGCGGGTAGGCAAGATGATTCGCTCTTCTTTCGCTTCAAAATTAAGACTAATTTGATTGAAATAAATTCCTGAAAATCCGATTTTGATAGGCCGATCCATACCTCTTCCAAGACAGTAAATCTAGACTGTTTACTTACTGGACGGTTAGTACATCTTCTTTTAGTGGCTCATCTATGCTTTGAGCAAGGTTGTGTTTTCTGATTTGATGATGATCCAACAGGGCAAAAACTTTAACAACGGCTGCTACAACACATTATGCGATGGGTACGTTCAAGTGGACAATGTATTTTATCCTGGCATGGTCTTGCAGCCGACATCGATTTATGGAGGAAACCAGTACATTATTCGGCTAGATGTAGTCCAGGTAAAACTACATTCCGGACAGATCCCCTGGCTCTTATACTTAGCGTGCTCATCTTGAGATCTCTTGGTGCAGGATCGAGATACGCATTTATGGTGGTTAATGGTAGGAAACAATAGGCCAGTCGGGTACTGGCCAATGTAATACCTCAAATAGGCCACAAACTGTCTAAGACTCGATGAACACATTGATAACAGAGGCCTTGAATTAACGTGAGAATTACACAATGAATAAAACACAATGGCTAATAGAATATTGTAGCAATGACTGGAACCAGCCATATTTAGATAAACATCCTTCCTATATGTCACTCAATCTACGGGTTCAGGAGTGCTTAAGCTTAAGGGACTGAGCAAGCCAGGGGACATGACCCAAATTCGGATAGAAGGTTCCATGTAAAAATACGAAGTTGCTTTCTTCAACGATGTCCAATATAACAGTTGCATCCCAATCTACATACATGCCCTCTTTGCACAGACCATTTAATCTTTTCCAGGAGCCATGCCCTCCCAAAAGGAGAAAAGAAAAGAAGAGGAAAAACAAACTACCATACAGCCCATCTGCAATCACAGGCACAGCCTCAGCCTTGGCCAACAGTCGGCATCCTGGGCAGCAGCAACTCTCTATGCAAAAGGGTGACAGCAACTACCTCCTCAGACTCCAGAAGCAGCATCGACTTGCTGCAATACCACATCAACAACAGCATGAACAACAGCGATAGCGACAACGCCCTCACGTGCAGTCGCAACTCCCCTAGCAGCTTCGAACAGGGGTCCCTGCACAACAACAGAAAACCAACAGCAACTTCAAGCATTTCAAAATAATCAACAATATGCTCACCAACAGCAGCTTGATCAACACTTTAGGACACAGAAAACGGCAAAGAGATATCCATACTCACACCAGTCGAAACAGAACATTTCGCAGCTGCAGTCTACTCAACAAGCTGCTCTCCGGACTCTCTCCTTCATTTTGCCATTAGCCCATTGCAAAGCCTCATAGTTTAACTATAGCCCAAGGTCCAAATTCTTTTGGCCATAACCCAACCCAAAGCAAACCCATAAAACTAGCCCAAACCAAAGAAAAAGGCTGACCCAAAGAAACAACCAAAGAAAATCCAAAGAAGGAAATAAAGGTAGCCTAAAATAGTCTTGTCACCTTGAAACACAAACTTCACGACTTGCTCTGTGCGATCCCACCTGCGCGTGAGGGGAAGGGTGTCAGGCAGGAAGTGGAGATAAGAAAACTAGAGAAGGCTGAAAGAAAAGAAAAATCGGGTCACACGCAAAGGGGGTATGATAGTTTCCCCTCCTCAGCCCGTCTCAGAACACACGTCAGGCTTCCTAGGCACAATCATCATCTGGCCTAGCTTCTTGAGACGGGTGCCAGGATCGACTGGATAACGGCCGAGGCCCTCTACAAGAACAGGACAGAAGGGGAAAGGGAGGGGCTCAGAAGAGATCAGCCAACCTCCAGCCATTTCTCACCACCGGGAATCCCTCAGCATCCTCGACCAAGGTGAGCGAGATCAACCTGATGGGAACCCCCTTCACGACCAGCTTGAATCAGGCACATGGCTGCAAACAGCAGAGGAGCAAAGGAGAATGCCATACCTCTGGATGCAGTCGACGTCAACCTCATCGGATGTAGCGGCAGAGACACCAATCTTCGACAGCAGCTCCGGCTTCCTCAACCATCCCCAGCGACTACATACGTCCCTTCTGCAGCGACAATACCAGCTTCACCAACCACCGTCTTCGATAACGGACGTCCATTCCCTCCCTAGACGACTTAGCTAACTTCCACCGCCCGCTGTTGATGGGAGACAGCCGCCAGGCTCCTCGCAGACGCACATCCGCGTTGCGAGGAGCTTTCTTGTTGGTTTTGATTTGTTGCTCTTCCATGTGCAGGCCTCCACTCCGAGGATAGCTGGCTTTCGGTCTCGCAACTGCAGCGGCACTGCTAGTGAAAATAGTGGACTTCCAGCCTTGCAGCTACCATGACGGCTTCTCCAAAGTGCACGCTGCAGACACTCTAAGCTCCAAGCGGCGGACCCCTCAGGCTAGGACGACAACTATCTTCATCGAGCACTCACGCTCAGACCTCCCCAATACTCCAAGAACTGGGCGCTCTCCTGACGTCTCTCAGTCTCCCCGATCCCAGCCCTCTTGTAGCAGCCATACCCCCGTTCCCCGACCTCCACAGCCCGTCCCCGGCGGCGATGGAGCTCCTCCCCGACGGCATCCTCACCCATCGCCATCCGGCGTTCTCAAGCTTTCCCTAGCGACAACCTGTCCCTCACGACCTCGAAATCGGCCGCCAAACTCAACTTCCCAGGATCCGTAGCGGCTAACCAACGGCAGCCTCGGAAACCCTCTCTCTCGGCTCACCCATCTTCGGAACCGGTCCCTCTTCGTTGATGCCGCCTCCACCTTCGCCCACCGGCATCCATACCAGTTGCAGCCGCCGTCGTCACAGCATCAGCCTCGACCCCGTCTCTTCCGACGGCAGCTCCCCGCTTCCTCCCACAGTGAGCCTTCCTCCCGGCGTCCTCGAATCCGGTGAACGGCAGCTCCCCCACTAGATCTGGCGACGCACCCGCCTTCCTGGCGCTCCATCAACGGCTGCAGCGAGTCTTTTTCCCCAGTGTCCCCATATCCGACGCCGGACTTGCTCACCTAGCCGTCCTGAAGAACCACAGAGCATCCTCCATCATTGCGCTCCTCGGCTTCCCTCCAACAGTGACAGCTCGTTTCCCCGGCGGCTTCGAGTCCAGCGGCAGACCCACCTTTCCGAGCCTCCACGGAACCTACGGCGAGCAGAAACCCAACCCGTCCCCCAAGCCTTCTGGTGGCAGCCCCCACGTCTTTCCCGGCGCCTCCCCATCTCTACTTCGGCCTCCGGAGGAATTAGCCACCCAGCCACGCGGCCTTGGAGACTCCCAGCTCCGGTGATCTCGGCCCCAAGGTGGCTCCCCATCCCAGCTCCCCGGCATCCCCGAGACCCAGCAACGGCGGACAACCTTTCTCCCGGCGACAGCGGCGAGCCTCCATTCCCGGGGAACCCGCGGCTTGATGGCAACAACCCACGGTCAGCAGTGGCGGGGCGACATCTCCCCTGGCACCCCTGGAGTCCATGGTGGCGGCTTCCCTTCCCTCGGCGACTTCGGAGTTCACGACCAAAACCCACGTTCGGGAGCAGCCTTTGCCCACTCCACCAGCCCTCCAGCAGCGACCACGCAGCCTTGGACGTCTCCACCCCTCGGCGGCAGCAACATCCACCTCTCCTTCGAGATCCGACGACTCCCGTCCTAGGTCTGGCCATCCCCGACTCCCGACCGCTTCAGCCTCGGCCTCATCCTGGGTGTCACCATACGCGCCCAGATCTGAAGCCTCCTGACAGCCTCCCTCCCCAGATCCGGCGATGGCGAGCTCACCTCCCGGCAACCCGAGTCCAGCTCCCCCTACATCGCCTTCCCGGCAGCTCCCAGGCGCGATGGACCTCCATCTTCCCCCGGCGCCCTCCAGGTCAAGCGGCAGACCCTTTTTCCTAGCATCCTCGAGCCCGAACGGCAGCCAAGGTCTTCTCCCTCAAACGATGGATTCCTCGGGCTGGCGACGAGTCATCCGGATCGGCTCTCCATGGCTTCACTGTGGTTTTGTCGGGACTATGCGTGAAAAAGGGAGATTTGGGTTTACAGAGGAAGTCTCTCCAGAAAGGTAAAATTCCTTTCTTTTATTAGTTATTTTATTTTTATTTACTCCTTTACTTAGATGACGTTATCTTGATTTATAATCTTTACGTTAATTTGTCCTACCCTTTTAATAGTTGTTATTTTAGGTAATCTTAGATGATTCATTTAAGGTTTATACTGGGTATGACCGTAGTACGTTTATTTTATTGGCCATCGTAAAAAATTTTAACCCTTTTTAGTATAATTTTAGGCTTGTTTCTTTACGTGAAATTAATATGTTATGAATATTATTAACCTCTTTTTCTCTGTTGGTTTTGCATGCAAAACATGAGGAAGACTTCTCGGACACTTTCGACAAGTTTATAACAAGTGAGCATCTTCGATTAAAACGGTAAGACAAGCCTTACCTTTCTCAATTTAATTGAATTTCGTCCGAATTTGATGATACTAACCACTTCTTTGTTTTCTTTGCATGTACATCGAGCACTTAATCCTCGAAAATCAACCCGAACAATTTCGAAGATTAACTCGAAGGCGCGTGTATCAAACCGCGTGGATCTACCCCGGCCTAAAAACCGCGGGCTCGAAGATTTAAAGCGGCCCCAACCTTCAATCAAAGGTACAAAGGGGAGGTGCGGGCCTCCCCGAATTTTTATTCAAATCCACTTGTAACGGATTGCGGACCCAAGTGTATAGGTTCGCAATCACCGCCCTTCCCCGTCCTTTTGATCTAAATAATTGTTTGTGATTGCGCGTATGCTTAAGCTTTAGGTTTTGCGTCGCATGATTGGTTTTAATCAAACAAACCTAAACTCGGGTCCAACGCCCGTTAAAACGTCGATAAAAGTCCGGCCTACTCCCGGATCGGGCCCAACACCCGTCAATCAAGAGTTAAACTTTTTGGACAAATCGCCACCCTTTCGCATGTTTTAGAATACCAAAGGTTAGTAAATAGGAATCCCCGAACCCAGACTCTGATTTTTCCGACTTAAAATCACATTTTTAAACTAAGTCGGTGGCGACTCCGAACAAAAGTTTTTCCAAAGTAAAACTAAACCCCACTACCCTTTTTTCGGAGCCATTTAGGATGAGGTGACGGTAGACCGAGCCGCTCCTTGGGCCCTCCCCGAAATTCGCGAGCGAGGCCTTAACGCAGCCTTTCGCTCGCCGCCTTCAGGGAACTGGAGACGGTTGGCGAAACGCCCCGCAGACCCGTTCGCGAATCAAGGGAAGGCCCAACCCGGGGCCCCTTTCCGCAGCGTCCGGCGTTCGAGCCGTAACGCCGACCGGATCGGGCCTCGGGGGAGCGGACCCGGATCCTCGGGTTGCTCGAGCCGCAGCGCGCGTGCTAGGCCGGGAGGGCGCGCGTACAGCCAAAAGAATTTCTACCAGGCCTCCAAGGTGGAGCGACGGTGCTAGCATGGGGTGGACTCGCCAGGGCTGGAGGAGATGGAATTTGCCCGCCGCTAGGAAACGGTCACTTCCCTGACGCGAGTAACCAGGCAATGTACATAAGATCGCTCCAGTTCATCAATTACCTGAATCACATCAGGAGCACAAGCGATGCAATACTGGAGTCCATCGTCGACAAATCCGGATGCTACGGCCTAAATCTCATACCAGACTCCGCGATTGTCTACCTCGGAGGTCCCGGAGGTTGTAGATGCTGAGCTATAGTCTGCTCCCAAAGTAAAGACAAATAATGTTTCATCTTATTGACGACATTATATTCTATCGCTTCTTCCCATATCAAAATCGGCAAACTCTAATTTAAGTAAAGAAGATTAAAATGTTATTTTTTGATCATTTTTTTAATTATCAATCTTTCCCACTTGATTAAAATATTCTATTCCGCTTATTATTCCTATTTAAATTACATGTTCTTACCAAGGAAGGGTTATCACATCAAAAAGAGTTAGTCAATGATAATATGAATAATTATACTTGTTTTTTATTTTTTGAAATGTTGTCGTGTGAAAAGTCTGATAATATGAACGATTACAATAGATGAGACATTTACTCTTATAAATAATAATAATTACCGGAAAGTATCTTAATCGTTGCAGTAATTGGTGATTAAAATTTTAAGCTTTGATCTTAATTAATTTGTTTATTTAAGGTCCTCATCGTGTCCACAGCATGTTCATCATATACCAAAATGGCCGAAGCATGGACTTTTGTCTGAGGAGAGGGCTCCCTACATGCCAGGGCGACCTAAGGATGCTCGGAACGTGTGGTCAGCCGCCTTCCGTGTTTGCACAGGGAGAGTGTTCCGTTGACATACGCGAACTCGGGCAATGCTCGTGGTTATCAGCAGCCACATTTACCAATTACGCCGTTAGGAGAGGGTCAAACGGCAATGTAAGAACAACCACCGTATACATGAATCTGAATAAAAAATAAATGACAATGAAGAGTTGAACTTAACGCGACTATGCATACCTATGATGATAGTGTCAGCTTAGTTCGGCATGGACGTTCGCGCAATTCTTCCGGAAACTACGAACTAATCATCGAAAGCTCAATTTCAGGTATGGTTTCTTAGTATTACTGCAATACATGTGTGTTAGTCATTCACTTTTCTGTGATAGCCTATCCCCAAAGGAATCATAGATCTTCCTTGAAATCTCGCCGACCATGTCATCCTTCTGCATAATACCTACCCGGATCTCCGAACTCCAAATACAGCTGAAGCGTCTTCCAACTTTTCCTGGCACTTCTCTGTTTGTAGGAATGCGTTCTCCAGAACTACATAGCCTCCGCGAAATGGAGCACAACATTGAGGAATTGATATTGAACGATCAGACAAAGTACATCCTTGCCTATGTCATATATGATCAAACAAAACCACATATATAAAATCTGCCCTAGACTAATCTAACTTTCTGTCAAACGAAATATAATTTCACATTCGTCCATCAGTTCCCAAGGCGACAACTAATAGTATTCAAAATATGTACATAACATATATAATTCCAATCTCCAGATCGCATCCACGCCTACAGCTACTACCTGAATACATCAAGAATAGGAGGACTTCATGGGTATTGAGGCATCTTGACCCCGAGTTCGACCAAGCCTCCATAGTCCATCCCGCTCTCCTCGGCAATATTCCCGTCATTCCATAAGAACGAGTAATCGTCCTCAACCTTGGAGGAGTTCGCAGGTTGACAAATGCTATTGTTGAGTTGGAGAGGAGCTGGCGGGTTATTGTTAACAACTACGTGATAAAGGGAGGTTGAAGTGGGGTTTAGACGATTAATCGGGGCATCAAGAAGGTTGTTATTGGTGTCGAAGACGCTGTATTCTTGTGATTTTTCCTTGTGGAATACTCGGCATAACACCCAGTCCTCCTGAAATTTTGTTTGAAAACGATTAAGTAATGTGAGAAATAAAGTGATAGTTATAACTGTTATGGACTGATGCAAGCATGTCGTGAGTTAGTTTGTTTTTTACCTTTGGGGGCATGTGAGGAGTCTCGAGGCGAAACTCGTGCATGATCCACCCGGTCTTGATCCCGTTTGGGGCTCGGTTCCTGTAGAACACCAGCGTCTTCCTCATGCCAACAATCTCCTTCGTCACACGGTCATGCACCGTCCGGTCCTTCCCGGTGGCCTTCCAGTACCCCGTCACTGTCGCCCGGTTAGTACGGAACCCCGTCGCGTACTTCCTGTCACGGAAGCTGAAGAAGTACCACTCGGTCGCGTTGAGCTTGGCGACGTCTACAAACAGTAGCCCCGATTCAATCACTTTTAATTTAGTTTTAATGTTTCCTTCAAATCATGTGGGTGATGATGTTAGCAAAAAAAGATAAAACAATCGGGTTGATTAAAATATAATCATCAGACACTAATTGTTAGTTAGTTAGGGGATGGCAACCTTCGATTGTCTTGTCTAAGACACACATAGAAAGACTTTCGAGTAAAAGGTTGATTGAAACTAAAGACAGGGAGGGAGTAAGAACGAAAATCTTGTTTTACAAGCTCAAGTTACCAAAGGCGATAAAGATCCTTCTGTTCACAACCACCACCTTTATTGAAATTCTTTGTTCCTTTCTAAGAACACGGTTGACAAGATGGGGCGAAAATGGTTTGGACCCACTTGATTTTATTAGACAAAGTTGTTCGTCGCCACGTGGCATTGATTGTATTTGGGCGATAGCCAATTAATGCAGACGTTGCTTGTGGGAGTAAAATTGATTGGACACCTCCCCCCCAATCCCATGTTATTTGTTAGGGGAACATGGCATCAGAAAAGCCGAGGCAAAGTCAAGTTGTAGTAGTCATTGGGAGATTGCTTGCGTGGGTAAAACTAGCGAGTTTTAGGGGAATAATAGAGGAAACGTAATAGAGATATTCTCAAGAAAATGTGTGCCATGCACATCTACAACTTTTGAGATCATGATGCAACTCAAGGTTTTGGAGGAAAAGGAGAAAGAAATAATGTGATGGGGATTCTCTGAGTTATTCGACACGTTTTTCATCGAGTTTAGTCGTCACGATTCACGTTTTTTGCGCTAAGAGGAGGAGGAAGGAGAAGAAAAGCGCACATGTAGGGGGTGTGAGTTATAACAATGCAAGAAGATGATGAACAATACGGGTCGGGATGAAATGGAAAACGTAACGCGTATGCGACACACAAGAACATGGGGCGAAAACAAGGACGGGACTGGTGGGCCTCACCGGGGAGTTGCCACGGCTCGCAAGTGTGGAGGTCAATCTCAACGAGGGTGGTACCCTTCAGGATCTCCTGGTTGCATATCTTGTTGAACAAGTAGTGGCACACCAGCTCCTCGTCGTTGGGGTAGAACCGGAACCCCGGCGGCAGAGACGCCCCGATATCCCTCAGCCCCATGAAATCAAAGACCCTGGACGACTGGTGGGAAAATGATTGGAGGCGGCCGTGACGATGAAGTTCTTGGCAGGGCTTGAATGGTTCTTTTCGACAACGGAGATGATAGCAATTGGGGGAGGGTTATATTTATAGGAGGCGAGTCGTCGCATGCGAATGGTGGGAAAAAGAAAAGTTGGCACGATTAAACTAATTGTTGTAATGTTAGGCTAATATTTATTTTAATTAAATGATAATAATGATGTGGGTCAGGTTGTGTGGCTAAACTAATTTGGCTTGCGGATTAAGTTGCGGAGATGATGTTTCCGGGGAGGAAAACCAAACTCACAAGTTATCGCAGGTTGTTTTGTTTTCCGACGACGTTGTCTGGTGGGGTTTGCGACTGCGACGAATATTCGATCGCATCGGTTATAAGTTGTCGTGTCATAATTAATAAAACTTGGTTACTTAAAACCACAATATGACTCAAATTATGATCGATTCATTGTGTTGTTAGGCATATCTATGTATTTTTTCTTTCGAATGGTTTTCTAAATCTAAAGTGATAAGACGAAGAAAGAATATGGGAAGTGCAAAATGCGGCATGATCCAAGACAAAGTTCGTCATTACATATATGTTAGAGCTTCCAAAACACTCCTTTACGAAGATCGTTCACTGTGGAGATGGGAAAACAGAACAAGAAGAGATACATGAGAGGATGTTTCCTCGACCTCTCTGATTCGAAACGATCCGGACAAACTTGTTCGAATGATTTTGACGTCGTGTTCTCCTATCGAGCTATTGTGCGTTGCATATAAAGGAAAAAGAACGCATAATATATAGAGTTTGGGATATGAGGAATGTAACTCAAATTAGTAACCCCACTGAAATAATTAGATCCCCAAAGACACCTCGGGGCCGCCAAGGAAAAAATCATTGAATGAGTCCAACATATGAGGATTATTATATGGTTCGGCTTCCTTAATCTAGTTGTTTAGATGAGGATATGTCGAACGATGGTTGTTTCCTTGTCGCCTCGTGAATCATTCCACGTCTCGTTATCATCTGCAAAACCAATCAGCACACATCTTTGCTTGCAACCTCAACTTTCGTAATGTTTCTGGTAGTCTTGGTTCGTTCGTGATCAGAACTCACATCAACCACGACATGCTTGCCAATCAAATCACTCCGCCGCAGATTCGGCTGCACCGTCGTCATCTATCCATGCAAGTCGAATATGTTGGTCCGTTAAAATGTGCGATGATCACTTGTTTTTCTCTTTGAGATCCCCAATCTTGCCGCCGTGTTTGGAAGCTACGTCATTTTGACAACTGATCAATCGGGCAGGGCCCATAATCGACATCTTTCTGTTGACACTAACGAATCATACAAGCCGGGATAAATTGCCACGAGGTTGAAATGTCGCGAGGTGGTCCTGAGGATGCATATCTCTATCGAATCACAATAATAATATACTTGAGAAACAGCATATTGTTGACAAGATTTTGATGATGAGTCAAACAGTAGGTTTGACCTGCTATGACTTTACAGAAGCTGAAACCTCCTGTAACGAAGATACGCTTCGTAAGAGAGGAAAATATCATGAAAATATTTTCTTCACCCTCCAAGGATCATTTCAGATCAAGAGACGTGATTAGAGAATATTTCCATAAATAGATATTTCAATAATAAATTATTAATTAATTATTGATTATCTTAATTAAATTATTAATTCAAAAAAGAGAATATTCTTAAGAATATTATTTGGATTAAATTTCGTCCAGATACAATGTTTTACTTGTCTGGAACGAATCAATTATTTTGGAATAAATCGTTGATTATTTCCTTATATAGAAGGTCAAGTTGCTATTGCTGGCCGAACCTTCTGTAATGCATTATCTGGGGATTTAATTGTCAAAATAAGACAAAATTAAATCTGGAGGTTCCAACCAGATATTTGCACGACACCATCATCATATTTCTCAAGTTGGAAATAAAATATTCTTCTTTCCAACTATAGAAGGTTGCTGACCGATTTAGGCTCTAACCTTCTGTAAGATGAGATCTCGTGATTGGATGATCGTTTGATCTGAAATCAAATCGAATATTGTCCCTAAATGATTTTTACACGTTGGGGATGAATCTGGTCATTTTACGTTTTTGGCAAATAAGTTTCCTTTTTTACAGGAGGACGAAACCTCTATATAAAAAGAAAAACCTAAAAACATAATTATACAATACATCAGAGGTAAGTCTTGGCATTTGGCAACGTTAGCGGGTGGTTAACGTGTGTTGCAGGTGTGCAGGACGGATTCCTCCAGCGAGAGTTCTCTCGCAGGAGTAACTACAGCGGGTTGAGCGTGGGTGAAAGCCGCTCCGGTGACTTTGTTGCGTACGGATCTGAAGGCTCGACCGGAACTTTGGTCCGTGACTCTGGAACTGCGTGCATCAGGGCCTGGGAAGGTTGCTTGTGCGAGTTAGGCGTCCACAGGATTGGTCGGAGAGAAGGAGTCCGTAGCAGGGGTTTCAGTGGTGAGGGACCTCCAACCTTTCTGTAGTTGGTTATTTTGTTATCTTGGCGTTTGCAGCAGTGTGCTTTGGTGAAGCACTCCGTAGCCGTCGTTGCTGCAAACGAAGGACTTGGCCAGGGAGTGCTGTCAGTGGAAGCCGGGTGGCGTACAGCAAGGTCGAAGAGAAGGTTGTTGCAGCAAGCGTAAGTGGTGAGGGACTGAAACCTACTGTAGTTCGTACTATCTTTATTTGTATTTGCATTAGATTAAACCAAAAGAGACAAAAGCAGAAGCATATCAGAGGATTACCAAACACTGTGGAGAAGAGCGTCACGTTGTTCGCTGATCCACAGAAGGAATAGCCTGCTACAAGAGTCACAGAAGCTGAAGCTTCCAGCCAACGTTCTGTGCTTGCTCTCAAGTCTGGTTGATTTTTCCTTGTTGATTCGACCTAGACACATCCTAAACACAGCAAGAGTGTTTTCTTGGCATTGGTAAAACTTGTCTTACGTCCCGTGGTCAACGAAATTGTTTTCATTACCACCAACAAGAAGGTTTTACCTTCTAGCACTGTAATCTCTACATACGAGTATGTAGTGAAAAGTGACCCGAAAGTGGACGTTAGGTGATTTCACCCGAATCACTATATAAATCCTTTGTGTTCTAAACGACGTCCATTTCCAAGTCAATTTCACACGTTCCGTAAATTACAGAAGCTTGAGTGTCTCTGTAAATGTACAGAAGCTTACTTCCGCCCGCTGTGAGGTTGTGACATAAGCGTTTTAAGAAATTCCTAATTGGACTTAAACACTAAATTCACACCCCCCCTCTTAGTGTAATCTTTGGGCAACAATTGGTCATCTAGAGCGAGGTTCAACGGAAGCTTACGCGCTTCGTTGAGATCTTAACATGTAGCTCGAACCTTCTGTAACGCTCTCTAGTACTACTACTTCTGAATCAACAGAAGCTTAGTTCTGCATTATTGAATTCACATTTAAGAAAAAAAGTAGTTTCAACAAAAGCCTTATGCTTGTTGATTTCTTATAGAAGGTTGTTAACCTTCTATTACTCTCTGTCTCTGCATTACATGAAGCTCACACTCTGTAATTGTCTCGAAATTTAATTTTTATTCTTACAGAAGGTATCTATACTCTGGTAGAATTCAAAAACTTGTGACCTACAAGCAAAAGCTTAACAGCCTGTTGAGATTTCTATAGCAGTCTGTACTTGCTACGCGGTAAGATCCTGTAATTACAGAAGCTGACGCTCCTGTTACTATTTGAAGGATTAATTGAATGAAATAGTTTTTAAACACCGAAGTAAATAAAGCTTACAGCCATAAAAGTAAAAATAAGGACAGGGTGAAATGTGTAGACTAGCTACAGTGCTCCGTTAGACCTTGAGGGTCGTTGTAAGACTTGACACATGGCAAAGAAGGCGCTGTAAAACTTGTGCTCCTTGGGCAGCAGGACTTAAAGTTGCTGGAGCTTGATGGACTGGATACAATCCGGGTGCTGAGGCGCTGATGTAAGATTCACAAGGCTGCGGTGGCTGACCCTGGCGGTGGCGTCGAAGCGGAGGTTGCGTACCGGGACTACGTGGCTCGTCCTGGCGTTTGGAGTCGAAAGAGCGGAGGTATGTACGCGGGACTGACGGTGGCTTCGTCTGGGTTGGAGTCGAAAGGCGGAGGTTGTTACCGGAGCTGTGGTTGCTCACTCTGGTGGTGAAGTCGAAGGCGTGGATCTTGTGTCCGAGCGTACGGTTTGTGCACTCTGACGGTGGGAAGGAAGACCAATGAAACTTTAAGAAGTTTTCGCCCCAGGTCGGGGAAGTCCTAACAACTAAGGGTGAACGAGCAAGATAAGCTTCTGTTGGCTGATTTGTTCGTGATTTTTCTCTGAGGGAGATCCTCTCCCTTTTATACCCGGTTTTTTACGACCTTCCGAAGATTTTCCGACTTGATCTCCCAAGAATCTCGGAGCTAACTGACTTCCACTCGTTTGATCGTGGACCGTGAACTCCTCTGACTCGGGTTTTAATGGTTGCTCTTTAAAGAACGTGTGAATGATAAAGCGTGGGTAACAAGTCCAATTTATCTCGAGACTGTGGAACCGTTTTCTTTTAACAAGTGTCTTTGCAGGCGCAGGCCTGTAGACTTTCGTATCCTTTGGTAAGGCGCAACCTTTAAACTTGTGTCTCTTGGAGGCGCAGGCTGGTAGAATTCCATTGATTTACAAGGTCATTACTCGCCTCTGTAGACTTCTTTGCTACAGTTAGTCCATGTAAGAGACTGCGGGCGCAGGGCCTGGCATGTTTTACCTTAGCTATAGGCCTCAATGGGCTTTTACGGACTTTGTCAGAAATAGGCTCAGATTTGGCCCAAGATTACCAGCACGTCAAATCCGCATGTCAACATAAGCCCCCCTTTTGCCTTAGGGGGACTTCCGTCGCCTGAGCATGTTCTGACGTTGCGCGCTTCAGTAAAAGTATTTGGATTCTCTACCAAAAAGATATTTTCCTGCGCACAAGATTTGCTCTGCAGAGGAAACCTTTCACCTTCCTCCGTTTGCAGACAGACCTTTTTCTTCCTTCTCTTCTTCCCGAGAGAAAGCTTTTCACAACATTCCGCTCCTTCGGGAAGCCTCAGAATTGCTTTCCTCCTTTTTGAGCGTTCTTTAAATTTCCCCTCAAGTGTCCGATATAATTCCTCACTTTCTCCTTTTCATGGTGTTCCCTTCTCTTAGACTGTTCTAGCTTCGTTTTCCTTCAGAAACTTGCCTCTTTGCGGAAGCCGTCCTTAAACTCTGCTCCATAAGAAGTTTCATTCCTTTCTAACCTTCAGAGTCTTTTTAAGACAAAGGTTCTCGTTACCCCTTTTCCACTAAAAAGCGAAGCAGCCCAGAACAAACCTGGGGGTGCAAGGGTGGCGATCCCACTGTTTGGGGCCAAACAACCATACGACCCCGTATCAAGGGTGTCCTTCGTCTAATTAGAGACCCCTCAGAGGGTACACTACAACTAGCTTCCTCTCCCCTGTTTCGCCACAGAATTCCTTGGTGAAGTGAAGGATCGTCACCACAGTGTACCCTCGCTGCGAGATGTGGCCTTCATTGCGCAATCCAAAGACTGACAACCTCTAGAAAACCGTTCGTCAGCCCATATTTTTGCAGATGGTCCATGAATCTCTTTCTGGAGCAAAATGAAGATCCCGGGGATTTATCATTCTCCATCATGCGGACATTACAGCACACTGACCTGCCAGGCAGGCAGGAATACCTATGTCCGGGCACCGTGAGTTTCCTATTGGCCAAAATGAGAACAGACCGTAGGTTTTCACACAGTTGATTCGCCTCTACAAACTCCAAGGAAGAGGGAGCGGAGGCTTAATAAGACAGACCGGAGGTATTCACCGGTGCCCTGCCCTCCGTCAGCTCTTAGGAATACAGAGGCGCTGCCCAATATGCCAAACCATAGGCATTCCTGGGCTTACCTATTCCTTGCTGACCTCATCAGCGAGGCAGGCAGAAGGAAACAAAGAAGTGGAGGAAGAAGTGGATACCGGTCTAAGTCCACGATGCGTGGAAATGAGCCGAAGGGCTAACCAGTGCGGGAAACAGCAGAAGTAGACTTTACTTAAGAGCCTCTTCTTTTTTCTCTCTTCTGTTCCTGTGTTTTCTCTCCGTTTTATTCCAACCATACTGAAGAACGTAGACTAAGACTACCAGGGTTCTTCTGTCGTCGACTTAAACTATAAATATTGTCCAATGTAGACTTCTAACCGTCTTACAAAGAGAAGCTATCAAAAGAAAGTGTTCATCTGCTCGCATGATAAGTAGCCGCCAGCATTCTTCAAACCCAATGGCATTACACGTTACCAAAAATCCCTAGGGACATCTGAATGTTGTTTTTGGTGTATGTCTTCTTCAATTACGATAAAATTTGGTTGTAACTAGAAAATCCAATAAATGACATAACTGGTGCCCTGCTGTCTGTCCTACAAAGATCGTCTGCGGATATGGCATAGGGTATTCATCCTTCGGGGTGGCGCGCATTGTGGTGCTCGTAAAGTCTATACAGACGTCGATCTTTCCATTCTTCTAAGACGGCACGATACTAGAGATCCATTCTGTATAACGCGAGTCTAATATAATACCTGCTCGAAAATGTTTTTTACTTTCTTCGAAGACCGTGTAACTTCAGTGGTCATGTGGCCTAGGTGGCTTACTAGCATCTGGTTTTAAAGTCTTTTTTTTGAATGGAAGAGTGTGTTCACACTAGTCTACGGTCCATCCTGGCAATCTCGGTGTAATCCCAGGCGAAACAGTCTTTGAATTCCTCCAAGTATTCCCTAATCGATATAAAAAGTTCTTTATTTAAAGAAGAACTAAATGAAAAGAACTCTAGGAGAAGGACTCGCTTCCCTAGGTTAATATGACCAATCGGGTCGCATGGTGTCATCAAAAGACTCACGTTCCTCTGAACAGTCACCTAAGTTGGTAGACAAGGGGTTATTACAAGCATTAAAACGGCTCTAGCACTTCTGATTTTATTGAAACCAAGAGACCGGTTGTCTACAGCAGGATTTCCTGGTAACTTGGAGCTGTTGAAGGACATCGCGACTGCTTCGGTTCCCTTTTCATTGCTGGTCCATAAGTCCCTTTCTTTAGGAGACTATCGGGCTCCCAACTCCGTG
>JARUPW010000782.1:0-138066 GCA_029817735.1 Melastoma sanguineum | reverse complement strand
GGGAAAGAACAACGGCGGAGGCGATATGGAACGCAGGGACGAAACGTTATTCCAAAACGAGGGTACAACGAACGGAAAAAAAAAAAAAAAAAAAAAAAAAATAAGGAAAAAAAAAAAAAAAAAGAAAAAAAAAAAAAAAAAAAAAAAACTTCGAACTTGTCGGCTGGATCAGACCCGAAGCACCACCAGGATTGCCAACGAGGTTTGAACGATCACACAACCGCGATACAAAAAAACACCACCGATTTGGTAAACAGCATCGTGATAGAAAATCTCGCAAACGCTTGTATCCACCATACCGATACAGGAAGTTGTAGGAAGAATGATGTGAAAGTTCATGCTAGATGTATGACGGCTGCCAAAATTGTTTGGTAAAAAAGTTCCAAACGGTTCTTTTTTAAACCTAAACACACAAGTCCTATTAATGAAAGCATCAAAAAATGGGCTACCCTAACTCACCCATTAGGCCCAAAATAGTTTTTATTATTAAAAAAGAACCAAAAGCTAATTTAAAACAAAGCCAAAAAAAAAAGGAAAATTAGGGAACTAGGCCTGAGTCGACTGGCCCAACTAAAGTCTTCTCGAGCTCCCGCGAGAGGATCGTTCGCGAGGCGCCCCTTCCGCTCGGCCTTCGGAGATGACTCCAGTTCTCTCACAGACGTGTTGACGAAATCAACTTAACCACTTTCAACATCGTGAAGGGAACTTCCCGTCTCGAGCGCGCTCTTCTCGGAGTTGGGTTTCCCACTTGGCCTTGTTTTCAATCCAACTCGCATCACAGTTACACCTGGAGTTTTAAAATTGACCCGATTTATTGATGATTTTGAGTCCATGTATTGTTCCATTTTAATAAAATAAAATCAACTTAAACAATTACCAAATATACGATTCTTGTTTTAAAAGTTGGAACGACCGTGCAACCGTTACAACCTGAAAACTCATGCTAAGATTTAATATTTTAAAAGTTTAGGGGAATTATTATTATTTATTCGAAATTAAATCTTTAATAATTATTTTAATAATATGTTAATTAGTATAACGTTTTAAAATTAAATAGGAAAACATACCCCATTAATCGACCTTGGCAGGTTCTGGGGAAAAATTAAGAGAGAAAGAAAAGGAAAGAAGAGAAACAACCAAACATTGGTATTGATAGGAGTTAGGTTTTTTTTTTAGACGGGGAAAACTGCGGGGTTGGCGAAGCCTAGAAACCACAACGCCCCTATTACAGCATGGCGCCTTAAAGTTGAAAATTTTGAGACGACTAATTTTTCTTATAAATTTTTATAGGGGCATGTGCGAAAGAAAATTTAAGGGAAAAGAGAAAGTACATATAGTAAGGCGTTGCCATCGCCGGCAACGAAAAGGGAGAGGAAAGGCAGTTGGAAGCGAAGCAAGAAAATTGTTCCAAATACGGTTTATTCTCAAGGGCTAGCAATAGGATTGGTTGTGACTGGGAGAAAGACCCAAGACGCCAATCGCGCTCCTTTTTTTCAATTTGTGATGGACCCATCGAGCAGAGAAAGAAGAACTGCCCATGGGAAGCGTAAATTTTTATATTAAGGTCTCACCGACTATTTTATCTGGTTAGTGTTGGTAATTCCTAATTATTTTAATTAACACCACATCCACATTGGAAAACAGTGGTGTTTGCTTCAAAAATTGACGCAGACTCATGTCACAATGTTGTGGCATTTGGGACCCGATCCGGGTTTTAGGTGCGGGCGTTAGGTTGACTGTTAGTAGGGGAAAAAGACCAAAAAATTGGGTGGGCATTAGACATCAATCTGAGGGCATTTGAATGTAGCACACTAATAGTCAAAAGAATTACAGGCATTGGACCCAACCCCGATTTTAGGCCCAGATTTTTTTATGTTGATTAGTTTTAGCAGATAAAGCATTTTTACAATTACTCATTAAAACAAATTAATTTCGAGAAATATGGCATGGGAAGGGTTTTGACAAGCAGGCCCTTAGACCAGAATTGTGTAGTACAAGCAGCTGCCCTCACCAGTAAGAGAAGAAGAAAAAAAAAAAGAAAGCAAGATGCGTCTTGATCATTAGTTGGGGGAGTTCGTGAGTCTATCAAACAATTTGATTTATTGACTCAGCCTGTTTTCATCTTGAATGCTTCGTATTGAGTTACTAATGCATTCACTGGGTTTGGGATTCCTTGACTTGTTCTGTTCCATCCATAGAGATCAAAAGCAAGTCTATCCCACATTCTCTTTCGCCGTTCTTACCAAGCTTAGAGACGCTGATTGAAATTCGGGTTTCCAGCAAGCAGCGTACACTAAAAATAGTGTGCCTTGCTTTATTAAGTTATTGATGAGAAAATAGTTCGTCTCCTTTTCATTTTTTCATTGCCGAATTTGTTCTTTCTTTCGGAATTAGGTGGAGGAATTTAGGTCTCCTTCCATAATATATCGCCAGCAACATCGGGCTTTCTTTTTGCTCCAAAATGAACAACTCCATTTCTCCTTTTCACAAATATGAGAAGGTTTGTCCTGCAAAAAGAGAGCGGTTGGACGTCTGGCGAATGACCATCAGTCAAGAGGCATTGACATTTTGTTTGTACTCCAAGGCAGCACCTTACTTCGCTACTAATGTAGACTGTCAGCAACAAAGCTGTTTGTTGGTTCAGCGCAACAGAGTTCTTACTAGGGGCCAATCACACAGGAAAAGCTTTTCCAGCAAAACCCGCTCTTGGTGATTGATACAATTGTTGGGATCGTTCAAGGAACACTAAGAGGGGGTGAAACTTAGTGAGTTTTTTTATAACTTTTGTTCCGCGCCTTGCTCAGTGTCAGGCGGAAAGAACTTGTATCACAGCAGGAACGTTTCTTCAGAGGAATTTGAGAACTGCTTTGCTTTGCGTTAACCGTTACGACTTAAGTCGTTGGATTCTCGCTACTAGTGTTTACGCGATCGTTAAGGTACACAGTAGTTTTTATTAGTGGTTCGGCCTTATCGAACCTACGGTCCACTGTTCCACCGTTTAGGTGATTCCACCTATTTCGAAAAAAAATTTAAAAAAATTAATATTTTAATTTAATGAGGAAAAAGAGCCTTGCACTAGGCGTCTTTTAAGTTTTTCTCACCCAAAGTGAGATTCTAGAAGAATCCTGGTACAACAGAAGTCACCTGCCTGCGCAACATCAGGGCTCCTCACAAGTGGACGTCTGCCTCTTGTCAGCAGAATTGATGCTCACGCTCGCAAGTTGAGTCGCTCAAAGGATTGCACACAGCCTCGTTGTCGCTTAATATCAAGACCTTGACATTCCCCAAAGGGCAGAGAAGACAACGTTGTTCGTTAGTAGATAAATCTTACAAGGTAATTCCTTACAGTGAAGACAATGGCTTTCTACAGGAGAGCAGGCCCGGTTCTGCTTTCACAGCGAAGGAATGCTTCGGCACTTGTTTGCTCAAGAAAGAGGTTTCCAACCAAAGATTTCGTCCCTTCGTCCGGATCGATCCTGTCTATATAAGCGCAAGGAAGACAACCACAAAGTTGATCAAATAGAAAATCACCACAAAGATCACGAATGAGAACAACCACAAAGATCACAAAGGAGAACACAAAAGCCACTTAGAAGAGAGAAGTATGGCCGTCCATACACTCAGTTCGGACGTGCACGGTCACCACAAGCGTGGACTCACTGCACTGCACAACCCAAGTGCCTAGGGTGGAATTTCCGGATCCGTGTGCCTTCCACGCAACCCTGCTTATTTTTTTTTTTTACTAACCCCCATGTATCAGGCGTCAAGGACTTTCTGCACGCACCCCTGTGCTCGGGGAGGAACTCTTCCACTCCGGCGGCGTTCAACTCCTGCTCACCCTGCCAGGCACGAGACTATCTGTGCTGCGCCACCCGCAAGTGCGTTGTGTCTAACTAGCTCAAAACTCCGTAGGCTCGAGACTTCCCTGCGAAAAGAACCGACAAGAACGGCCCGGGTTCTTGCCGACTGCGTGTCAGCAACCGGTTACTGCCAATCAGCACAGGTATTCACTTAGCTTCCCTCGAGACGATCGCGGGCTGCTCGTTGAACGGCACGGAGGACACCTAGTCCTCTCACGACGATCAAGGAATCTGAACTCAGCCCCTTGACACCCTCGCACGCAGGTTTGCGAGCAATAAGAACCAGGGAGACACTTTAGCACCTTCCGCTCTCCGTCGACCACTTAGACCACTCAGACCACTCAGCCACTCAAGGCCCAGCTGGTAGAAATCGTTCGGAAAACGTTGTTTGTGGTAGGATTATGTTGAGGGTCGTCTGGTTATAAGAAGAAAAGAAACAAATAATCTTGTTTCCCAAAAACGAATATAATTTGTTTTCCTAAAATCAGAATACAGGGAAGCTGTAATCGTGGAGTCAGCAACAGGATGCCTCAACGGTCATAATGACCAAGAAGGAAGGAAATAATTTGATGATATTCCTTGCACGTTTATAATCTTATTCAGATTAAATGATTATCAGAATCAGATATTTAATAGTTAAATATAATATGTAGACTTGCAATAAGCAAATCTGGAATAATTAATTATTTCTTTTCATCAGCGCAATAACGGCAGAATAGCTTTGCTGTAATGCAGCAAGGTCTTTCTTAAGGTGGTAACGACACTTGTTAGGTTGCAGCGTAACATTGCTGCAGGGATAACATTGCTGCAGGGATATCCAAGAATATTTTTGTTTTCCAGAATTAAGACTTGCGGAAAGCTAAGTCGTTAATATTTAGATGCCTAAATATTATAAATGAGATCAATGAGCCAGATTAAATGAACGTGGACACTCAGATAAATATTCTGAATTAGTCCGAAATAAATCATGGATATTAAAGAATATGTTTCCATATTTTTAATATTTATGCGCAATATCACAGTAATGCTTAACTGTAACGCAGCAATCTGTAACTATTACTTGCTATGATCCAGCAACACAGTTCTCAAGCTCATCACGAAGTGTTTCAGCAATTATCTTCTCAAGCTCATCATCAAAACCAAGACTAACACATCAGCTTATGCAGGTGGTTGATATTTACATCTCAGCTCAATCCTGTTTTTTGATTTTCCGTGTGATGGAAATTTTATGGAATGGTATTGGCGCTAGCAGCAGGAAGGCATCCGGTTGGTTGGGCAAGCCTTGGATTTTTTACCCTATTCATGGTTAGGCAAGTCTTCTATTATTTTTTCCAATGATGGACGATGTAGGAACGTAGTGAGAATGTGTCTCTAGAAGACTCCTTGGAAATAGCAAGGAAAGTGAAAGAGATGTATCGCAACGCATGTTCTGATATTGTCAATGTTTGCTCAGGTTCATGTGTTCAAGTTCTATATTTGGTGGATTTATGTCCTGATGAATTTCAGTGGTGATGATTTTAGGAATATAATAAACATGACAAAGAACCAAGCAAGTACATCAAGCAGTGGAAAGGCACAAAGCTGAAAACCAGCGCTTCAGTCACCTGTGATGTTGGTTATTAGAGATTCATAGGCCCCAAGTTGTCCAAACTAATGACAAAATCACGAGTTGTTGCTTGTGTTTTTTTATTTGTGCAACTGATGTAAAGATGATAATCCCCTCTTTGGCTTTGATTTGATTTTGTCGGATGACATTGAGTCGCAACTTATTGGTTCTTTAACTTGCATGATGTAAAACTGCCAGGGATGACCTGCATATCGCAAAAGTCAGCTTCTGCTGTTTCGTTCTCAAGACGAAATTTATTTTATCAAAGATCTTTTATCTTGAAGCAGCCTTTCTATGACATGTAAAACTGCTTTTTCTTGCATACGGTTCCATGTTTCTGGTAAACCACAATCTTTTCTGGAAAACAGTATGCCTTTGTTTCATACACTTTATTCTTGACATTAGGAACTATCTAGATGCAACGAGAAGAATATGAGCATAACTGGGACTAAACAAGTAGTTTTCAACTATTTCTGAGTGACATGGCGAGATCAAAGGCAACACTGCTAATGTAATTTTGTCTTAGGAACAAGTTTCTTCATTTGAGAGATCTATAGCAGTGAATTTACTTCCCTTCGCCGGAAGTCGTTGACAAATTTACTCGCCTATTGATATGCGTTGAGCATTATCTAAGGTATTGACAGTAATTTCTTGGAATTTGACAACATGCTCGTTCCTGAAGAGCCGAGAAAATTGTGATTATAGATCTTATTCATGAAAATTATGATTTATAGATCTTGTTAATTAAAATATGAGATTGGTTGTATGGTTCGAAGTGTAAAAAATGTAATATATAGTATGTCACGCTTGCACCTAACAATTTAAGCTTTTAGGACAGTTGACATCGGCTGCTGTACAAAACACAGAGGCTCTTTGTCGCATCAACTCCCAAATTCTTTGATGTATGCGTTTGATTCTTCTTCCATTAACTCTTGGTGTGAGAGGGCGCACAAACAATAATTCCTCGCCACGAATTTGAGGTGGCATAACGTTCATCATTCAGGTTTGTTATTTGGAAGTTGCATGATCTCATATTCATTCATTACGCTTCATAAATCAGTCCTCCGTGATTTTTTGTTAGATGTCTGGAATTGGTTAAACTTTTTTGTGTGTGTTAAATATAGGGATGAAAGAATGAACGAATGATTTCAATAAATAATCAAATAAAGTGATATTGGATTGGATCAGCAATATGCACTAACACTTTTCTCGTACTATAGCAATGGGATATATAGGCCAATTGCAAAACGTACATGTGTGTTTACAAGAAGTTCCCAGCAATGGCCAGGGTCAGGCCAGCGGCAGAGAACTTGATCATAGAAGCGCTGGAATCAGTGGGGGTTTCAGCTGTAGTTCCAGCGTCCACAGGTACGAAAGCAGAAGAAGAAACGGGACCGCCGATGGGTGCCTCGACGGCATCGCTTCCGGGAGCCGCAGCACCATCTTCGTCGCCAATGGCACCGATGGTATCAGGGGAGGAGGCGATGGTGTCTGGAGAGGCGACCACAGCAAAGGGGGAGGATGCCTCGGGGGTTGAGGGGGTCAAGGTAGGGGAGCTGGCAGGAGACTGGGCGGAAGCGAGGCCAACAATGGCCACGAGGAGGAGGGCGAGGACAACGGAGGTGCGGGCAGCCATTTCTTGCAATTGCGGTTGTTTCTCTTATTTGGTATGTGGAAAACGAAAGAGGGAAACAACCGCAAGGCGAGGATTGAAGGAGATGATGAGGGAGTCTTTAAAACGAAAGGGTGTTTAAATTTAGGAGATAATTTTCGTGGTGTCGAACAAAATTTGCGGGATAGAAGTTGCGTTTTGCTAGGGACGCCGTCTGATTCAACCTGTGGCTCTCTTGACTCTTATTCCTAAATATATGGTTTGGAGATTTTTTTGCAGATTAATTTTAGGAAAGTTTTCTTGTCGGAGAATTTGGTTACAACCAGTTTAATTAATAATGTTTTTAACAAATAGCTCACAAGTACAAACAACGTATAAAACCAAAATTAACGTAATCAAAGGACTAAGTATGAAAATTATGATGGTCGTGCGCAGAAAATTGTAAGCTTGAGTTTGGGTAATAAAAATTGGGGCCTTACTATTTTGAACGTTTCCTAGTCCCTTGTGAGCGTCCTTCGGGTGAGTACAAGAGCGAAACATTATAAGGGGTATGGGCAGGATAACCAAGATTAAAAAGTTTTCGTAATGTCATTTTTTAGTGCAATTATGATTTTTTTTAATAGTTTAACGTGATTAGCACGTCGTAGGGATTCGTTTGGCATAATTAGTGCTATTAAAAAAAATTTCCTGAATTATAATATTTTTGAATTATTTGTAAAATATATTTATAAAAGAAGTTTACTCTGATTAATATTTTTGTCAGTAATAAACCTTTCTTCCACTAGGTTTGAATTAGGGAATTAAAAAATTCACAATGAACTGGAAAATTAGAAATAATAAAAATTTTATAATATAGCTTCCAAACTATTTCGTGCTCTTAACTAGGATGCTGTGAATTATCCATGGATAGATGGTCAGGTTGAGGTTGCTGATCCCTCCCTTACCCCACCTTTCAGTTTCTCAGTGCTTGGGAACTAGTCCCATATGCCTTGCTCAGTGCCTTGTCTAGAGATGAATTTTCCCATCCCGAGGGTCTTTTTAGTATGCAGCAGCCCTTCTTCCTCTTATCGAGGAGGTTCGACTCGTGTATTTCCTGATGCTTTACTTGACACTGGGGGTGCTCTCCCAAGAAACTCGCTTTGTAGTCCTCGGTTCAGGTTGCTCCGGTGGAACTTTACAACTTTTGTCTGTAATCTCCTCATGTTATCTCTTTCCTTTACAAGCTTGTCCGACTTATGTGATATGATGGAAGTATGTTCGCTGGCCATTGTGCTACTCTGTTTCTCACTTTGTCAAAATACGTGCCTTTGCCCCTCAAGTGATTGAAATTGGATGCTATTATTTTACTAGTAGAATTATTTTCTATATGCGGAAGTACGAATCGAATGGCATCGCCATCGTGTATACTTATTCATGAGATGCACCTTGCATTGAGAGACTATTGATCACAAATATTGATAAAAAGCATTGTCAATATCGATGATCAAACGACGAACGACTTGTAAAATTGCATTTACAAATCAAATGTTCTGGTTTAAAAACCTTAAACTGATGTGTTTATAATGTTTTCGGACCTTGGAGAAGAATCTTTTTTTTCGATATCCACACTCGTGTCACGTATTTTCGCGGGGAAGAATAATTTTTTTCGGTCATCAGAAATCGTAGTTTAGCCATTGATGACAACAGAGATGCAACTCTTTGTGAGATTAACTCAAATGGAGGAACCAAAACATGTGTATGCCTATGGATGGGATGCCTCCATTTGAGATGTGCAAACGTCCTCCTTAGTCCAACAACGGAACGTCGCAATGACTGTGCTTCTATAATACTCAATAGTCTGTGTCCGTATAATATTCACGTGGATGTGTTTCGTTACCCATTCAATTATCATGTGTTTGTTTTAAACTGACTCCAAAATAATACGATCAATCTACCCCAAATGGCTGCAAACATTGTGTACACAAATTTCATTCGTACCATTTCTTATTTTGTCGTTGTGTCTGTCCATTAAAATATACAATATGGTTCACGTTCCGTTTCTCTCTTGACAAAATGACCGTCAAATCAGTCCCTCCTTTTTTGGATGAGATTTAAACTCAATCCTTCATTTGAGTTCACTCAATCTCTTACCATCACCAGTCGACATGGTTTCGATCAAAATCCTAAGTTTTAGGACATATATTTTGCTCCGCCTCCTAAGCCCAATGGAGAGCCGACTTGCCAAGATCACGATAACGTAGGAACGCAAATATTAAATTAGAGTTTATGTGAAGATTTTGTGATGTTTGATTAAAAATCAGGTAGTACAGTTATCCCTATTTGTAAGGATATTTGACAAGATATTCGAATAGAGAATTAATGGTAAAACAATTTTTTGTAAAAATTCGGGGGATAATAAAACATATAGGATTACGACACACATATAGGACCACAACTTTCTTCTGGGTCTGGAGGAACTTCCCGAAGGTAAATCATTTTTCATATGTCAGCGAAACAAATTAGGTCCCATCCCTTCCACATATGTCACAAGTCGTTGCAAAACTCCCTTTTCCAAAAGTTGCTTGAAAGCCACTAGCCACAATCATTTCGCTAGCCATCAATACAATTTATATCAAATGCATTAACTTCGCATTCATCAATAAAGGGCTATTGATCGAGGATAATCATTTCAAGTCGAGTCACATAAACACAACTCTTTACCCTCAATGAGGTCCTGCACCAAATTTCTTGACGTAATACCTCTATAGTTGTGTAGATAACTAAGCCCAACCATCTACAATAGCATTTACAATATCTCTATCAAGTGGCCAAGACGTCAACTCTCTAATTTAAGAGAGCGATGAATTCTATATTGACTAAACACCATTCTCTCTACGCTTTGTCACACACCTAACAATCGTATTACTCACAATCCGGTTAAAAATTGCTTTTAACGACGTCAAAGTACGTAAACTCCACGCATAGAATAAATGAAGGTCTCAAGTTAAAAGATCGATTATACTAGTTCATAAAGAGGATTGACCAATGATGTTCAATATGTGGTTTCCTCTTAAACGTTTTGTGTCCAGTAACACTAATCTCAGGCTAACCCCTAAGTATAACTTGGATATACTATCCCTCGGGTTATCTTTACCTTAGTTATACTCAACAATAATCTAGATGTTTATGTCCCTTCTAAACATCTATCCGATCACGGACTATTTCATATTAATATACTTATTAATCTGTGGGACTTTATTATTAATAATTTTACGTGCGAAAAAATAAAATAATCAATGACAAATACTCGCCTTTATTAATAATTTATCCACAAATACAATAAATTGTCATGGCAAATAAGTACACATACTAACATTATGTTCAATTAAGAACATCCGAATCACAGCAAAGATACAAGAGCAATGACAAATCAAACTCCTTTCCTAATTAAATACAAGGAACCAAGCATTCCATCGAAAACAAATGCACATATATTCTTCCAAATTGAGGATTCTACGTCTCCGACAACGCGCACAATCTATCCTGTCATGTAAAAGATCACCTACTCCTATCCAAGATCATTACAAAGGCATGGAAGGAGTTGATGAGATCAAGAGCCACTCACATAAGCAAAGAATAATCGGTGGTTCCCGCGGGGGTGCTGCAAGAACCAGGAAGGACACAGGTGCCCTTGCCTTGTTTCAGTTGCCAGAGTGTATTCTGGACTCGATCTCTATAGCTCCTCCATCCTTAAATCTTGTACACTTCAAGTAACCACATTAATTCAACATATAAGGCCGTTCAACCAATTCGTAGTTCCCGCGAGTACTTAGAGAGAGCAACAAAGGGGCAGGGGGTTCAGCCCCCCTCTCTTCTTGCCACACCACAGCTCAAGGAAGCTACAGGTCAAGCAAGGGTGACGACGGTTTCATCTCGAGGCCGGATGATGAGTTTTGTTGGAAACCAGGGAGGCTTTTTGAAACCACCTGAAAATTTTCAAACTCTTCATCAGATAACTCGATCGTAGTTGACCGGTCAACAGCGGAAGACGACAAACTGAATCTCTACCTTGGTCATGCATATTTGTCTACTCTTCAGTGTATCGTATCTCCGTCACATCTTCAGTCAATAACTCTCTGCAACACTAAAATGATTTCCCCAAATTGGGGTCAGCGATAGTTCGCCGAGTATTTCCTTCCCATGCACACACGAAAACATGGAACTCCTAAACTCATTCTAACGTGCACCTTTGAAAACGATTATGCTCCATGCGGCTAGGAAGGCAAGAATTACATAATCACATCAGACAGCATAGATATCAACTGCGCCCTGCATGACAGAACGTTGCGGCAACAAAGATCGACAACATACTCCTAACCCCGATTTTGTCTCACGCCCAACCCTTCCCCGATCTTACACTCAACCCGCCCAAATATTCACACAAACCAGAAACAGACGATCATGGACGGACAGGGGAAGGGGAAGGGGGGACAATCGATCCGTTCACTCTTCGCGCAGCCAGCCTCACCTCAGGCCTCTCGCCGCTGCGGCTTGACTTGAGGTTGCCGGTTTGGGTACCGCCGAGTGAGAGAATGGGTTGCCCTGCGCGCTATGTGCTCCCGTCCTCCTCTCTTCCTAGTACCTCGCCGTGGCCTTCGAATCCGTCGGCAAGATCCCCGTGCTCGGAATCCACTGAGCGACGCCGCGAAACGGAGCCCTCCACATTGTCCTCTTCCCCCTACTTTTTTTTTCCTCCTTTCATTCCGTCCTCAGCCGGTACTTCTTCTTTTTCTTCTTCTTTTATTCTTCTCTTATTCTTCTTTTATCTTCTTTTATTCTTTATTTATTTATTTTTATTATCATTATTTTTCTTGTCCTTTTCCTATCTCTCACCCGTGGCCTTTCTATGAAATCTTCGATTCGTATGGTCGGGGGAAATTCTTTTAAATTCCCAATCCTTCTATCCTATCCGATATGTAGATTTCAGTTGTCCTATATGCCAACACAGTCCACTACTCGACTTAAGCCCCCATTCGATTAATATCAATTAATTAACCAAACTTAAGCCTGATCAAAATCCGTGGCGTAACACAAATATTATCACGACTCAAATCCGATTTCATTTGAGTCCAGGCGTCCCCTTTTCCGTGTGACGTAATTGCACGAAATCGAACTAAAGTCCCGATAATATTTGATATTAACGTCAACTGACAACGAAAGTATTAAACTCTTACGCCACGTCGGATTTTGACTCGGTCAAACGTTCTATTCCTAGTCAACCCACTAGTCAAAGTAGTACATCTTCATTCTCGAAAATCCGGGTCGTTACACTTTTCACTGGCAATGTTGTGAAATGGAGGAAGAAGGCAATAATCACTTCCTCAACCCTCAGCGAAGCTCCGATCACTCTAGTATCAACTGAAGAAGCTACTGGATGATGAAGGAGGGAGCTGAGGCAAGACAGCAAGGTTGCATATGTTCATCGTCCTCGATTCACCTCGGAATCACGTTGCGAAGCTTGATCAGAGTAAAGCTGCATCGGATTTTTCCAATAAACCGGAGTTTCCGCCGCTTTGTGCTACCTACCTTGATCGATAGAGGTGAAGACTGCCGCGGGGATGACGGATTGGAGCTCCAATGATGCTTCCTCTTCGTGGCCAAGATCCGAATGAGGCAGAGGAAGTAGCTCCCGGATGGGGTTGATGGTGTCTCCTCAACCTCAGAGAGAAACAATTTGGAAGACGAAGGTGGGCAGAGAAAAAATGCCCACCGAATGTTTTCTCAGCCCCCTCCCCCAACAAAACAAATATACGATGAAAGCTGTTTATTAATGTTCTAAGTAACTAAAAGTAAAATGAAATGTTTAAAAATTAAATTAACTTTTTGAGGAAAAATTCATTCATGATTATGATGCATGATGACGTGATGATGATTAATTTTATTAAAATGCAACTAGACAATAAATTCGTCATTTTTTTAAAAGAAGTAAAATATTGCTTTAATTCGCTCAATATTAAATTTATTTAGAAAAATGGACTTCTAAATGGGCTTTCGCCATTTGATTGATTCTAAAATTTATAATCACCTAATCAGGTTCAGGGATGATTTAAAAATATTCTAGTCAAATTTCATGTAATTTAGAACTAAATATTTGATCATATATTTATGAAGTTGGTTGAGCTTTCTTGTTTTGTTTCCCATATTTTTACTTTAATTTTGTCCGCCTTGGGTATCTTAATTCATGTTCATGTTCTGGAATTCGATTTCGGGATCTACAGGAGATAATACAATTTGCAATTATGTAGTATTAATGTGTGAGGATGTAAGAATTATGCGGGATAGTCTTTTGATGCTCTATAGGAGACTTACTCTCTTTATATTTGTAAATGATCGAGTTGTAAGTTATGCTTATATGAATTTATAATATCTCTTTGGAGATTAGTTTTGTATCATATTGTAATTGGTCGGAACTCATATTCAAATTAATTTGATCTCGTTAGAATTAACATTTAAGAGCAGATAATTACTTTTTACACAATAATAGAAAACAATAGCCGGTGGGCCAGTGAATCTTAAATGATGATAGACATATATTTATATGATGAAAAATATGATAAAAACATATTCTTTATATATGTGAATATGTGAAAATGGACACCAAAAGGAATAAGATGAATTTAAATTTATTTAATTTGAAGCAAATAATCAATTTTCATAGAAGACTAACTAAAAAAAATCAACGATCTAAATGGGTAATTTGGAATTTTCACGTCATTGTCGCTCTGTCTGGTCGAATGCCTTTTCCGGAGGTTTATTTTATAATTTCCCTCTTGATTTCTTATTCTTTCCCATAGGTCCGGAATGTTTCCAAATAGGGGTGAGCACATTTTTTTTATATAATTTTTTAACCATTTAACAGCCCAAATTGTTTACCAATTTATTAAATCGAATTATCCAATTCAATTTCGGTTTGGTTAATGGTTAAAGAAAATTATAAAAAGGCGGTTTTATAAACAATAACAGAAAATCAGCTAACTGAAAACTCAAAAGTTAGATTAGTATATTTGGTAGCTAAATATTATTTATTAATTGTTGTTTTTAATTTCTCCCGTTACCCTAGTCTTTGAGGCAAAAAAAAATCCAGTTTTCAGAGATTACATCGATAGTTTAAGTAACTTTAACCAAAATTCATTGAAGCTGAGTGAAGCTGTTGGAGGAGTGATTGATGATTTTTTTGAATGTAATCAATCGAACTTCGGTTAGGTTCATTTACCAAACGAACCGATGCTCACCCCTATTTCCAAACGCACCCTTTGTGTGATTCGACCTATTAGTCTTTTGTTTTCTATTGGGGTACCCCCTTAGCCATAAAGATTTTGATGTCTATGTCACTGGTTAATTATAGAAAAGCTTTAACAAACTGGTCATTTTGGTACAAGTGTGGTATAGGATAATTTTTCATTGGCGTGTTAAGGATCCAACTCAAAAATAATAATTCAAAGTTTGTACATAACTTTCGGCAGCAAAGCAAAAAATATGGGAAAAGAACCAGTCTTGACCTGATTGACTAGGGTTATAAATGACTTGAACGATTTATTTTTTTTTTATAAAACGAATTCGAGCTCGACGTTGAAGTTATCAATAAAAAGTAAAACAGATGGAATCGAACCACCTCATAACGATATATCTATGAAAATATATATTAGGTCACGATTTCATCAAACAGTTCGAACTTTTAGAGTTGACGTTTGCTGCCGTACAACATAATTTCAGTAAAAATAGAAAAATTCGAGCCTAATTATTTTAATTTTATGGAGCTCGACTTTGGTATTCGGTCTCGGCTCCACTCATTTATACCGTTGGACCATGAGAAAATAAAAAGGAGATACGGGTGGGTCAAGGAAAACCGTGTAATAAGACGAGACCGACCGCCACTAACCCGCGGTTCCCTTCCGATTGCCAAATGAAAATTGATCCTAAAATCATGGACAAAAAGGTCTCCTTTTTTCAAATTAGAAAAGTTATTTTTAATTAATTTGGATTAATTCTTTAGGGAGAGACTTTTGAATAAAAATTAGAGTCACCGGTCATAATATTGAATTCAGGGATCTCCGCTCCTGTCCCCTTAATCACGAAATATACTTTTTAGTTAATGTAATTGTCCTCCTCTCCTTGACGATCAAGCTTAGCCCGTCCCTGTGTTTGTTACCATTATTCTAGACATATATATATGTTTCTACTATGATACATCTTGTTGCAGCCCATGGCGTCGGAGATTGATCTGCCCCATAGGAAACCTCCTAAGCAGAACTTGCTCAGCTGCTTCGGTTGCCAATCGAGGAGGGAGTCCTTCAAGTCTAAGCCCAGGAAGGAGGTGGAGGAGAACAAGAAGATGAGGAAGAAGCCCCGGAGGCTTTACGGGTCGATCCGCAAGTCGGCCTCTGCCACCGTCCCTGTTGAGGACGAGGTCGGAGCTTCCTCGTTGGAGGACGTTATCAAGTCGGGACAGTCGGGGGACGTCAGCCGGTACAGCCAAAGGAGGCTGGAACCGGTGGTTTCGGCGGCGGGGAGCCATAACTATAGTAACCGACAGTACACTCGGCAGGATTCTGACACCGTCAAGAGGCGAAGACGGTCTCCACCACCTCCTCGACCTTTCACAACATCCACCGTAGCCCGTCTGAAGCCGAGGAGAGATGCCGACAACCGCCTTGATCCAATGGTAGGTATGTCGATCGTGTTAGTGACCCTGATCGTGATGGTGTTTTGGGGGCACGTGTGCGCCATCCTATGTACAGCAGCCTGGTTCTACGTAATTCCGCGGCTGAGACGGCCGCCATCGGATCGAGACGTGAGCAAGGAAGGCCAGGAATCGGCCTGGGGGGAGGTCGATTTGAGCTCGGAGGATAACAAGAAGAGGGTGGTTTTGGAAGGACTCCTCGAAAGGAACCGCCGCCCGGACGGACTTCTTCTCCCACCTTTAATATAAAATAAAAATATATATATACAATAATATTTTGTCCTCTTGAATTTGTTTCAATGGAAATGAAGAAAATAGTTTTGATCCTGTTATTTACTCCGTCAAAGTCTTCCTTCTATAAAAAAAAAAAAAATTAATTTACATTTTAAGCATTTTCAAATAAATACAGATTGGCTGCAATTTTCTAGCCAACAATTTAACCCTCCGTTTTTTTATTAGTCAACGGCTTCTGGAAGCCAATAGCCTGTGCAGGGAATTTTATCTTTTTTAAAAGAATAAATTAAATTAGTAATAATAAAATACGTCGAATATAATAATAATGTTTGTCGGCCGAGAGATATTGTCACGTGATGGTCACTTGCAATAAACGAGATAATTGAAATGGGGAGGATTGGGCAAGTGGCACATGCAATGACGGTCCAATTTTGTCGGAGCATACAAATAATAATCATGATGACATGTGCATTATCTACTAACTATTACGCCACATCTTATGTTGCAGACAAATATTAAGATTTGTGAAGTAGGGCACGAATACATAAAGACGACAACCAAAATCAGGTGATAAAAATTTGGTCGAGATAAGAGGAGATGATATCGCCCTCGGTCAATTAGATAAATTTTTAATTTCAAATGTGGATTTGGTGGTACCAACTGCTACATTTTAATATCATCTAGTTTCGGCAATTAGTATATGAAACAACAAGAGTTACGTGTTTGACCACCCCCCCCTCGCGGGTCTTTGTCTTACAACCCTGCTTTATTTTAATGGTTTCCCATTGGCCGCAGTTGTCGTGAAATGAAAACGCGCTTTCGCTCGATCCCATCGATGGATTTATTACGTGAGCAATTTCTAAAATTCAATTAACAAAACAAAGACGTCGAGATGGAAAAATTTGTCAACGATTTAAATTTAAATGATGATGATGAATCAATGCGCACCTCATGCATTTAATATTTTATTGGAAGTAAGTACCTACATGGTGGTGTCTATGGAAAACCCTTTGTGCTTATGAAGCACATGCCCCAACAAGAATACAATGATATTATTTGAGAAGGGTGGTATTTTCGAAAGCATTTGAAGTAACAATTATTAGTTAATCATGCCTTTTTAAAATAAATAAATTTTCTACTACTAATAATAATATATGACGACGGTATTTAGGAAATCCCAGGAGGGCAGCGGACGAGCCGAGGGGACAGAAGCGGGCCATGCTCCCCCGGTTTTTAAAATTTCTTTTAATTAGGTTAATTTTTTTATTAATTTATCCTAAAAAAAAAATAAAAGTAGTAGTATAATTTTACCTCCTAAACTTGGTATTTTTCAATTTTACACCCTTCACTTGATCTTTCTAGCTCCCCCGTTACATGACGGGACAAAGATGACGGTGGAATGTTCTTTAATTGTGGAATTGGATTTGGTCAACTATCTGGAAGGGTTGTACAAGATAACAAATCCATTTTGGGAAACTACGAAAAATACCCGCGACCGTTACCACCTGTTCCCAGTCACTAGAAGCACGGGGCACGGTGCGGGCGCGACAAATTTTTTAGTAACTAATTAATTTTTAATAACAACTGCTTTTCCACAAAATATTAGGCAAAATATACGATTATGGCCTCAACTTTGAGCCAACTTTCTGTTTTGTCATTAACTTAGTTTGTTATATAATTTTGTCACCAACTTTTGTTTTTATTTCGATTTTGGCCAATCATGAATTTTTTCTAGCGAAAGCCAAACAAGGCCTTAATATAGTCTAACATGTGTCCTATAATAGTGGAGTTTCGACATTTCATTCATTCGTCTCGTAATCCACTTTATCCGTAATAGTCGCCCCCTAATAGAACATCATCCGACATTCATCGATTTTTCATATTTTTTGACAACATCAGCAACTATCGTTAACTTCGGCTTGATTTGTTCATCAAAATTTTATAATAAAAAAACAAATGAAAGGTTTCAATATTATTTCTTATTTTTTAAAATCTTTTTTCTTTTTAGTCGATAAATGAAAATTGTCTATTAAGGCCTTGTTTGGCTTTCGTTAAAAGAAATTCATGATTGGCCAAAATTAAAATAAAAGTTTGTAACAAAATTATATAACAAACTAAGTTAAGGACAAAACAGAAAGTTGGCTCAAAGTTGAGGCCATAAATTGATATTTTGCCAAAATATTATTATAATCCTAAAATTTTTACCGAAAGAGTTTTAATTCTTTTAGGGTAGGAAAAAAATTGTAAATTTTGACATGGGTAGAAATAATTCAGAAGGTCTAAATTTTATTAAAAATCGTAAAATTTAAGGTTTAAGAAATGCGATATTTTATTGATTTAGGTTTTTCCTCCTCACGACCATACTCACAAGTTTGGTGTGAAAGAAACAAATCCATTCAAGCGACAAATATCTTATATTTTTCTACAACATTGTAGTTGATGAAAGGAATAATAACACTTTGAAAGAAAGTTCCACTCAAATATAGAACCAAAAAAAAAAAAATTCCACACCTTGGGAAGCAACTTTCTTAAATTTCAAGAACTTTTCTTTATAAGAGATTATCTATTAATTCTAAAATCTTGAAATGAATGGAAGCCAATCATTATCAATTAGAAGAATAATTCATGTTTGTTTAAACTATGACTTACACTGCTTGGCAAATGTTCCCTCCACGTTACATTCGATGGAAATATCCAATAAATATTTACACGGTATATTAATGTGGATTACGTCACAGTTTCGATCATGTAATCTTAGCATTAGCACAATTACAACACTTTTCTTTTAAAAAAATTGCTTGTAAACATTTTATTCCCTCCATATAAACACATCAGTAACGCTCGAACGTCTCGATAGAAAAAAGAAGTAAAGGAAAATCATCCGACATCGTTTTGATTCCAAATCAACCACATATTTAATTTAATAAAGAGGTATTGGAATTCTAATAAATGGCATAAAAATCACATATGATTCGTTTCTCATGGTTGTTATTTGAGAATGGTGTTATAATGGTGCACTAATATTTTTCATAGGAAAATTTACAACTCAAAAGAGTCCACACAATTATCAAATATAAATTTTTACACTCTGAACAACATTTGGAAAATGATGAAAGATTAAAAATTAGTATGGAATTTTATTTTTTCAAAGTAAAAGAAAAGGAGGGGGAAGGGGACGTTATTTCAGACGGCCCCCCAAGGCATTTTTGAGTACTGGCGGAGGCCATTGAATTCCGGCAAAAACAATGACATGGCTCTCCTTTACCTTGCAGTAGGATCAATGGACTGGGTTACCTACAATCAAAGTTTCCCTTCCCCTTTCTCCGCAGGCTGAGGAATTCCCAGCCATCGGCGGTACCGATTCCTTGAAATCCATGGATTCGATTGATGAGGTATGACCACCACATCTCTTGAAGCCTGAGTCTTCCCCATCGGGTTGCGTATTCTCTTCATCGATGATGATCTCGCCTACTTGAAGGCTCTCGTGATGATGCTTGTTGCTTCCTCCAACAATGGTTGGCATGCTTTCCTTCTTGTCCCTCTCTTTGGTGCAGACCTAACGTCGGGAATGAACTAAAATTTCCAGAAACAATCCGTACACCTCCTTCTCTCAACTCCACACCACAATCAATCAGCAAAAAAGATAATTTCCCCTCTAACCGAATTCCCCACGCGCACCTCTTTGTATACGTCACTAGCCAACCCAACCATTACCCCAATGGTCTGGATGTCATCACATCAGGAGGCCATTTTCGTGGTTTAAGTAGGTCTCATGACTTAGGCCAGACCCTAGCCTTTACTTCTCACCCCTTCGGCCTCCATTACCTGGCTCACAACCCATACCATCTTTTCATTGTATCGCTCTCCCTTGTGTTTCTTTTGGTACTCGTCATCTTTTATCATACTTGTTTGTGATTTCTTTGGTTCTTTTCTACTGTCTTTCTTCATGTAAGAAGCTAAACACTTTGCCACCTAGTCAAGGAATTGGAAAGCGATACTTCACTGTGATCTTATTGATCGCTCGACTGTCCATGCATGTCGCAGGTGGATCCCATTTCCGGTTCCATTTAAAATAAATATTTTCCCTTGACGATAAGGCTTCGGATTTTGAAAATGTGTTGGAGTCACCACTAACTTATTCTAAGTTCAAGTTAGAAAAAACTATAGAGATTCGTTAAGGTTCGGGAATTAGGGATTACTAAATCGAATGCATTACAAAGAAAATGGAGGCTTTTATCGTATGTTTCCGACGTCCGATCTTATTTGAGCTCGTTTTTAGAAAAAGAAATTTTTTGACATATAAAAAATTCTCGAGCTTAATAATACTTAAAATGTCTATATGAATAATTATTTTGAAAATATTCCTTCTTAAAAATTGAATTTTTGGGCACAAATGCAAGCAACGTAAATTTATTAATGTCCTTAACAATTTCTAAGCCAAAAAATAAATTCAATGGAGAACGGGGTATTTATATAATTTCTCGCTCTCTGTAGAACGCTCCCACGATGCCGTTTTTAAAATAGGTTTACGGCGAACCCGGCGAGCCGCTGATGCCGTAACGTTGGTGAGTGCAAAGCCGTCTTCAGAGGGTCTCGATCTTTGAGAATCCAAAATAAACCATCGAATATAACTTCCGTTGTCTTGGACGCGTTGAATGAGCTGCGTGGTCCGCAAAGCACGCCCTCGGAATACCTTGTTCAGTCAAAGAGCCGAGAAATCTTCGTGGTCGAGGAGAGGTTCGAAACCAGAATCAAGGAGGCCGAGGGAGGCACCGGGGTACCGTGGGCCGTGGTTCTAAAGACGAGCTGAGTCGACAAGCGAGCCGCGGGAGTCAGAAAGCCGGATCTGGTTGACGAGACTCGGAGTCGGAGTCCGTTGAGGATGGGGCTTGAGTCAGGGGTAAGCCATGGCGAGGAGGCCGCTTCTAGCCGCCGTTCTTGCTTCGAGAAGATGCAGCCGAGGAAGACGCCAGCGAAGATTGGGTCGCTCGCTTTCCTGGTCTTGGTGGGTTTGGAGCTAGAAGGATGGCGGTCGATCACGCTCCCAGTGATATCTCCGAGTTCTTTACCAAGTTGTTGATGGACGCTGATCCTTCCTTGCCCCGCTCTCCTACTTGCTCTGATTTCGGTGGAGATGGGAATTCCACGGGGAACTTCCCGATTTTTTTGGCGATGGGACTGCCCAAAATGTTACCTCCTCCGGTGACCTTGGTCGGGTTGAAGCCTACCCTGATCTGCCGGCGGGTTCGAGGAGTTCTGGGGGGAATCCGTCTTCCTTGTATTTGGACGACGGGAGTGATTCCGACCGTCTCCGGGAGAGTTGAGATGAACGAGTTGAGTGGTGGAGCTCCGAAGTAGACCTCGACATCCTTGGTTTCTGTGAGTTGGTCGTTGCTCTGTGTCTCACGCTCCCCAATCTCCCATTTGTCATTGCTTGCAGAGCATCGTCGACCAAGACATAGAACGAGTTGGGATCGGGCGGGACGGCGACCCACAGTCCATCCCTTAGGCAGACCTGGAGGCCTTCCACGTCGTTGGATCTGAGGACGGTCAGGATCTGAGGCGGAGTGGCTGTAGATCATTCGTGCTCGATGGTGTAGCCTCCCTAGACCTGGGATCAGCGACCCTTGAATTATCTGGAATCTCTCTTCTGGAGCATGGGTAGCATCGCCACTATTCTGAGGCAAGGAGGGCAGCGAATTCAATTCGAATTGTTGGATAGCCCTAGTTTCATGCTGGACTCGGTTGTTCGAGCGAGGACTTAGGATTTGATGGCTCTTCATCGTCTGGGAACTGAATAAACCCGTTGGATTACCATGAAAACCAGTAGATTGTCTTGCATCTTGAGCAGAACAATGAGTGGCGCCTCTCATAGCTAATGGAAGCATCTTAAAAGTCGTGCCTTCTTTTCTGGGGAACACATCTCGCGGCAGAGTTTTCGGCATCGGAGGATGATGGCTGAGCGGAACTTCTGTGTGGGAAGAACGCTTAGAGTCGGGGAGACAGATATGAGGCAGCGACCAGAGAACAAAGGAGGCAGGGGGTGTGTCACGAAGTCAAGGTGCTGAATTGGGTTGAGCCAGGATCTCCGAGCTTGGGGCGTGGGTCAGCTGGATCGGGAGATGGGTTGTCATTTGGTCACTGCCGAGGTGATCGCTAGCAGTGGGGACGCCCGAGGTTGAGGAGATTGGATGACTTCCTGGAGGAGTATTCGGAGAGCTCGATTCCGACGGAGGCTGAGGAGATCTTCGGAGATGTCGTCGGGATGGTGTTGCTGCTGGTGGTCCGGAGTAGGGGGAGATATCGACGGCCTGACGCCTTACCACACCAGCAGATTTGATACGAGTAGCGTCCTCACGAGGTCCACTGTTGATGACAGCATAACAATTACTTGAATTGGGTTTTGATCAGTGAGCAAGTGAATAATTTCCATGGCATGCTATACGATCCGGACAGCCATGAGCTTTTTCCCCTTGTTCCTCCCATGCATCATGAGCGAGTTTGTAAGCCTCTCCACGATTGGGCACTGAGCCTTCCTGAATCGCTTGACTGAGTACCTGCACATCGTCGAACGTCCACCGATTGAACAGCTTAACATCGGAGACAGGCTGGAGGGTCCCAACATCAGCCATGGTTGGACCGCTAAAGTCGGCACTCTTCCTCGCTAATCGTCGCGTGGCGGCGGAGGTGAAACTGATAACACTTTTCGATAATCCGAGGCCATCTCTTCCTCCTCATCTTGATCTCCGGAAAATCACCTTCAAGCTTTTTCTGTCTCCTCCAAAAAAAATCCCCAAGCGTGTCTCTTCTTATCTCTCCTGTGTATATAGTTGAAGGAAATTAAAAGTAGACAGATTGAAAAAAAAATTAAAATAGAGGTAAAGGAAGGGGGTTTCCGGATCGTCGAGTAGCGCGAGTGGTAATCGGAGTCGTCGACTGGCTTTGGTGATGATGAAGTCTTGATTTTCTCTACGAAGCCTTCCTTCTCCATCTCTTCTCAGTCTGTATCCCCGTCTCTATCTGAGTATCTCTTGTGTGCTTCCCCGGGTCTAGCTATTTATAGGGAATAGGTAGTGGCTTAATTATTAGATTTTTTTCATGATTTTGTGAGATTTTTAGTGATTTTAGATTATTTTTATTGATTTTCGATGATTTTAAATGATTTTCAATTTTTTTTTAGTGTTTTCTGAAAATTTTCAATTTTTTCTATTATTTTTTGTGATTTTTGTAGAAAAAAAATTGGGTTATGACAATGCACATTCACCAACTGCCTTCCTTCTTGGGCACCAATATGGTAAGAACTGAATAAGGGCTCAAAATCTCTCAAACCAAGCCTTTCTTGACTAATTCATCAACATATTTCTACAGTTCCTCTGGATTGCATTGATAAGCTGGTCAATTGGGTAGGGACACTCCTAAAACCAAGTTGATCTGGTGTTGAATGCTTTGCAAAGGTAGCAGTTCGACGGATAACTCCTCGGGAAATACATCATTGAACTCTTCAAGTATGGATACGGCTCGGGGATGGCTTGTCGATTGACCCTGGGTTGCTTTGACAAGAACAAAAATATAAGCTTTCTCACCTTCACGAATCGCTCGAACCAATTGGACTCCTTTGAGTGGCTGATCGGTAGGTTGATTCCGTGGTACTACGATGGGCTGAGTGGTCAGAGGCATCAAGATGACTTTGTTCTCGTCAACGTTGATGGAATATATATTGTGATACATGTCATGTTATGCGCATCGATCAAACTACCATGACCTTCCTAGGAGCAAGTGGCACGCATATATTATAATAACATCACAAAACGACTTCATCCTTGTATTTTTTCCAATCGACAATGAACTCATGCTCGATGGGTCACTCGAACATCACTCGCCTTGTTGAGCCATTAAAGTTGATAGGTATGAGGATGAGCTTCGATAGGCAACTTGAATTTCTCGATCCCCGTTCTCGAAGCTGTGTTGGCGCAGCTGCCATTGTCGACGATTACCAAACAAACTTTGCCTCCGACTATGCACCAAGTGTGGAAGATACTCTCCCTTTGACTCTCCTCGAGCGGGTGTCACACTCAAGACCTTTCAAACGACTAGCAACTCTCTTTCATCCGGGTACTCCTTGATCTCCTCTACATCCCTCTACGTGCGCCTTCCGTTTTAGCACATCTATACCTCGATCACCTCTGCATCCCTGGAAGAGTGCTTCTACCACGGTCTATCCCCCACGCGCCTCCAATCTTTAGCTCTGTCTATGAGATCTGTCTTGTCGAATCCTCGAAACAATGTTTGATGTTCATGCAAAGGAAAAAAAAGTTGGTTATGCTATCAAAAGAATGAAAATCTAATCATTCATTAAGCGGACACATCAGTGAAAAACATGTTTGTCGAATTTAACAAGGGTCCAGTAATGGAATCTCGACTTATGGAAGCACAAAGTCAAACATTCACGCAAACTTCTCTATTTCCTGGGAATTAAGATCTAAAACAAAAATTAAATACGTAATGTATGCACAAGATAAAAATATGCACAATATGTCCAAACGACCGCATTCAAATGAAAAAACATGTCATTCAAGTTTGATGGCGATCTAACAGTAAGATCAATTGGCATCTCATCAAGAACGAGATTACGATGTATAACAAATACAGCTACGCATGTGTTTTATTCATCGATTTGTGTCCAAGTTCACTAGAAAATTCAACGGTCGAAATACACATGTATCTAACCATCTTTCAGTCTATTTTATATCCGAAAATTTTGGAGACGTTGCAACTATCAGATCTCTTGAGATCCCCTTGGAAGTGGGACTGTAGTATGCAGGCTAGCCGCAAACTGCACGCACACCCTTAGCTACCGGGGTCCTATCTCGGTCCTCGATTGTCATAAAAATAAAACAAAAGCTTTCTCAAACCGTCACCCATTGGGGATCATTCGGAATGAAGAAGTTGGGATCAGCCGACGTGAATGACCTCTTAGAATATGATTCCCTTTTGGACTGCCATGCTAGGAAATGGCAGAACTAGGAAATCCGAAGGTTCTCCACCATTCCCAAGCATGATTCTCAGCCTACAAGACTCCAAATAACCTCAAACAAAATGAAAAAGATGCGTAGTCAAGCAAGGAAGAGATATCACCTACCTGATTTCGCATCGATACGACACCGGACGGAAAAGTTATGGCCCGTCGAATACCTCCCCTGCATTATGGTTGTGGTTGTCATGCTTCGTTGAAACTAGGTTTCACATTCCCACGTCACATACAACGAGTTTAAAAAAAAATACAAAAGATGGTCATCCATGCTCTAAAGTGAAAGAGGGGTTGTATGATTATGAGAAAAAAGACTAAAAACTCACAAAGGGGTTGCTTCGCCCAGGGATTTCCCGGGGAGGAAGAAAGACTTTAGTAAGTCTGTTTGAGGGCTGCCTTGGAGCACCATGCTTGGATTGTGGCTGTGGCAAGAGGCGGTGTCGTCAGAGAGAAGGGTGTTGGCTGGTCGGGAAGCTTTGGCTCGTCAGTAGTGGAGAGGGAAAGTCCTTAGCTTCGATTTTTGTGTGTACGTTGTGAGGAGTTGGCCTTTCGTATTGATGTGTAGGGAGGAATTGGTCTCCGGTCCCTAGAGGGGAAGGAGGAATGTATGAGAGGAAGGGCGTCTGATTGTCCCTTAAAGGGATGGGGAGGCTTTGGCTCTAAGATAGGAGAAGGATCTAAGAGATCCTGATGAATTGTTTTCACATGTGTGATTGTCTGATTGATTGTTTCTTTTTTGAGACTTTGACTCTTTGAGGAAATGGAATATCTGATGGGGAACAATGAATCTCCCCCCACTTTTTTGGATTGTAAGGGTGTGAGAAGGGGATTGTGTCATCTTCTGATGGGATAAAGAAGGTAATATATTTTTAATGGGGAATGTGTTATTGTTTTTTAGGCGAGGAGATTGAAGATTTTCCTCAATCTAAGACTGTGATTGCAATTTTAAAGGAAATGTTGATGATGTGTAAAAATTTGGGGTATTATATTTTCCCTCTTAGCGAGGTAATCTGAAAATGATTTTCTCGCAAAGACTTCATTAATACCCCAAATTTTGGATTCAGGTTACTCTTGATAGATTTGTACTTCGGAATCTAATAAAGTAAAATATTAGTATAAACGATTCCTCGTGATATACGGGGTAATCAAACATGTATGATTACGACATTCATGTATGTCATTATTTATTTTGACAAAATGTATTTGGGTGTTTCTAAGCGAGGTGGGAGAAGGGCTTCTAACTTTTCTCTCGAATCACTCTTATTTCTGAAAGCTGTCTCGACGGGATTTCAAAATTCCTTTGACTTGAATGCTTATGTACTGGTTGAAGGAGTCTTTATCTAGGTTGTAATGTGGTTCTGGCGTAAGGCCTTTTAGGAGATGCATTAAAACTGTTGTTTTGATGAACGAGTCTAAGGACCTCATAAGGAGCTATAGGACCAGAGAGGTTTCACTGTCCTAGTAAATTCTCCATTTGTTAGACAACATGCCAGTTGAGACGCTTCATTGGGGATTGGGGATGATATCCGATGTTTCTCTCTTTGACTTTTTTGGGAGACATCAACATTTGCTTTTGCGACCATTTATATTGGCCTCGGTGCTTTAATTTGCTCTTTTGATTTTGTGTTTATTTTTTCTTGCGCATTTGCTCTTGAGGACCTTGGTCTTTGCGCTGATTTTTCTTTTCTTTTTTTCTTGATAATTTTATTGGATATGATATGTAATCCTCGAGGATTTGACTTTCTGTTAGGTTGATGAAGACGTCTATCTTTGGAACGACTCGACAAGCGTGCACGTCCGCTGATGATATTTCTTTGCTTGGATCTTGAGGAAGTGTCACCTTTGTGGTCTGTTGCTTCCGATTTCTGACTAGATGATCTCCATTTACTTTAGTGTGAGGTGGTCCTAGGACTTGAAGGGAGTAGTGTATGTGAAAACTTCGACTTTGGCTTGGAATGGCTAGCAAGGGATAATGTTTTGTGTTTGGGGTTGAGAATGAACGCTCTGTCTCTTTCCAGTCTGAGCATCTTTTTTCAAATGATTCTTTATCCACCTGGAACTTGTGTGGGTGAATTCTCACGGTGTTTACGTTCATCTCTCTAGGGTAAGTGTTCGGGAGTGGGTTTTCCTTCTCTGCTTATCACCCAAAAGCATTTTCTTAATGTTAAAAGAAAATCTCGTGGGGATGCAAATGATCACACGAATGTTTAAGAAATGAATAACATTGGGTAAATAAACCTCTTTGGAGATTTTGTAAGGAGGCTCTTGTACGAACTCCGTGGGGAAAGTGCTTGTACTTCCGTGCCTCAGGTCATGTTCTTCGAGGTTGGGCTCGAAATGACTTCATCGTTGTCTAGGAGTCTGCACCGTATATGTGGATGCTCGTGTACCTACATACGAACGAGAACCATGGTTAGACTGAGGTTGTCAATCATACTATGGTTGCAATCCTTCGAACCTTAGTCTCGAAGAATCTAAAGGATTGGGACATTAAGCTTGCTCATGTGGAGTTTGCATGCAACAGAGCTCCAAGTTCGGCAACGAAGTCATCCCCTTTCGAGGTAGTTTATGGACTCAATCCTTTAGTCCCTGTTGAACTAATGCCTATGAATAAGGTGAGATCAGTTAGCCGGGATGCTGAAGAGCGTGCAAAGGAAATGAGAATGCTTCATGAGAAGATTCACATCCAGATCGAGAATGCTAACACACGCTATGACGAGAGGGCCAATCTGAGGAAGGAGGGATTTCCTGCCAAAAGGAAGAACAAGTTGATGCCTCAAGTAGAACGTCCTTCCAAGGTCATTGAGCGCATCAATAATAGCGGCTACAAGATTGATCTCCCTGGAGAGTTTGGAGTTTCAGCCACCTTCAATGTCCAAGACCTTACTCCATTTCTTGAAGATAATCATCCTATGAGTTTGAGACAAACTCTTTTCAATAAGGGGAGGATGATATGAGGACAATCGACGCATCATCGACTAGAACTGTTAGCTTGCTCATCATCGACTAACTTACACTTCAGTCGAAACAAGGGATCCGTCGAAGCAAGTCTGGTCGAAGCAGAGGCAACCTTGCATTGAAGACGCATTGATTGTCAAACCACCCAGGCCTCCACTATCTTGCATTCATTCCCAATAAGTCATTATCGCTAGTATTAAGTTCTGCATGCATTTAGTTGGTTGTTATTGCATTTAATTTCTTTCTTTCTAAGGCCACTATATAAGGTGCCTTTGTAACTCATTTGAGACAACTTTAATTATTAGATTATAAACCTCTTTGTAAGACTTTGTCTTCTGTCCGAAGTGAGTGGATTCACATTCAACCTCTTTCTTCATTTGGTGGATTCCAAGTGCGGATTCAGTGGAGCATTCAACCGGTGGTGGTGTTTCTGTATCCTCCGCATTGTTCCTCACCCTCGTCTTTTTCGTGGTGGTGTCTCTGTATCCACGGTCAAACGAGTCTATCCGAGTCTTCTTTTACGGTGGTACATCTGTATCAGTGAAAGTTGATCTCAACCATTCCTTTTCATCATTCAGCCACTTACCCTATACACCTAACGTCCATTTCAACGTCACTCCATTTCGTACCATTTTGGTGACGTTCCCATTCGTTTTCTGTATTGGAATCATCTATTCCTTGCCATCCCGTATCACCGCCCTCGACCCTTTGGGAACATCATCACAAACTTCCACTTCGAGTTGGCTTTCCCAAGGGATGGTGATGAGGCCAACAATTGTAAGCTGATTCCGCTTGTGAGGGCCGCAGTGGCCGGAGCAAACAATCCCGACTTCGTGACTAAGTTCCAGGAAACAAGACTCCAGATAGAATTCATGAAGGAGAGGTTGGACCGAGCCCACGAGATGTCAAGGGAGGACACACCGCTGGTCCCGCTGAACTTCGGAAGCCTGAGCAGATTCCCAGTCTACGAAGAGGAAGGCAGAGTGGGTTGGGTTCGCGGGCTCGCCGCGAATGAACCATGTAATCTTTGTGGACAGCATTGACGGAAAATCGATTGAGGCCTATGTCGCGCTTAGGGAGGAGGAGATGACGTAGTTCGAGATGGACATGGAAATTCACGCCTACGCGGAGTCCACGGCAGTAAAGGCAACCGCGACAGGGAGGAGAGGGACGAGGACGAGGATGTAAAGTGGGTCAAGCCTCCGTAGCCACAATTTTATAAACGTCTTTTTATCTTTGGGTCAATTAGTTTGTTAATGATATTTGTAGTGTTAATAACTACTTGTGATATTTTACTTTAAAAAAGTACTTCTGATTTTCGGGAAATGATAGGAAACAAGCGGTATTACGTTAACTAATTCATCATAAAAATATCGATGAGAAAAAGTAAAAATTTAACAGCTTAAACTGTCACATAAAAAATTTATATAAAAAATTGCTTGATGGTATTGGAATACGTGAAATTCGTAATTTCTTTTCGGAATTTATATGCATATCTCACATTAATTAGAAATAATTATAATCACGTTAATTTCATTTAGAGCTACTAATTTCACGTGTCTCGTGTCGTAAAAGTTACTTCAAACACAGGAAATAGCATATATTTAACTGATCGTGTTTAAATGACAAATTTTACAACCGACTCAATTTAATAACGTGTTGTGCTTGTCAACTTATTAAAAATTATAAAAAATATTATTTATGTATATATATAGTGTAAAATAATTTTACTATAATGAAAACTTATAACATTTTTTTTATTTTAATTCCATTAATTTAGTAATGTCAAATGGAGCAAACTATCACGTACTAGTACAAAGGAAATACGTTCTACCAAATAAAATAATAACTTAAAAAAAACCATATCATGTGATAAGGTTGTCCATCCATAAATGCAGTAAAAGTTAAATTTTCAATGAATACCATTAAGGCGTCTAAAAACCTAATATTTAAATAATTAAATTATCATTAATAATTTGTATTTATTACTAATAAGATTTTCTTCCATAAAATCAATTACCTTTTCCCAAAAATTTAACAAAAAATCAAACATAATTTAAAATTAGTTTAAACTATTTTAAGATATACTACACTTGATATACACATAAATGTATTTAATTTGAAAATATATTTTATTATGTTGTGTCATTGGTAAACAAAAAGATAAGCTAAAAACGAAACTTTTTTAGATATGTGCGTGATTGTATACCCGACTTTCTTTAGCTTTGACTTTGAATATTGTGTTAAAGTTTGCGTCAGAAACAGATCATGTCGAAAATATTTGTCACGAACACTCACTCACAGGGGTTCGGATGTGGTCGCCAGTAATGAAAACAGATGAATTGTATTGATAAACGATATCAAACGATGTCTTACAATCAAGGAAAAAACCTTACAGCCATAAAAAGCAAAAGAATTGAAAACTTGAGTGGTGGTAGCACCGTAGACTTGCTGCTGACGTCATGAGTATTTGTCCTGGAGACATACTCTACGGGAGTATTTGCCCACTCAAGAATTGAAAACTTGAGTGGAGGTTTCATTCTGTAGACATACTCCCCTACGGGAGATTTTGTCCTGCAGACATACTCCTCTATAGGAGGTTTTGTCATGTTGGCATACTTCTCTACGGGAGAATTTGTCCTGGAGACATACTCCTCTACGGGAGGTTTTGTTCTGTTGATATACTCCTCTACGGTAAGTTCGATAGTGGGGACATACTCATCGTCGAGAGTGGGGACATACTCAACGACGGGAGGCTTCGTATAGAAACTCTCTTTTCATCGATATGAATGAGCATTATTAGAGTAATTATTCACATACCCATGTACTTTGTAGTCCCCATCTATGAAGTTTTCTACTTGTGTCGGGACGTTTTTTTATAACAAAAGAGCTGGGCTACTTGACTCTATTGGCTCTAGAAGGATACTTGTTGACAAAAAAACTCTCCCTATGCCAATGATGGGAAGCATAATTTGAGTATCGATCTTCGTCCCAGTCTTCTTCGTCGTCTTCGTAGACTTTATTCGAACCGATCATTCACATAGACTCGTCACGAAACCATTCCTAATTTATGTATTCGTGGTATGGACTTTCGTAGAGATACCTGTTTTTTCTATAAATGACATCTGGTACAATTTATTTCACGAATGAGTTCACTCTATAGACAGAGTTGTCTACAACGGGTGTCACGTAGAAACTTTCTCTTCGTGGCTATTGCAGTCTATTGGGACCAGGCGGCCGAGAGAAAGAAGGTCTAATGGGGGACAATTTCTCTCTGGAGAGTTCGTACATATCCGTATCACCTTGATTGGTGTTTCCTCATATGTAGTTTCTAGTATTTCTTGGCATTTTAAATGGTCAATTGCTTCGCTCCCACTGTGGTCGCCAAAAACGTGTTAGCGTCGGAAATGGATTACGTTGGAAATATTTGGCACGAACACTCACAAGGGCTCGGATGTGGTCGGAGTAATGGATACAGATGAATTGTATTAATAAACGATGCCAAACGATGTCTTACAATCAAGGAAAAAACCTTACATGCATGAAAAGCGAAAGAATTTAAAACTTGAGTGGTGGTAGCGCCGTAGACTTGCCGCTGACGCGGTGAGCTTGTGGACTGGAGCGGTGGAATCTGAACTCTGGTGGTGTGATAGACGGGGGTGTGGACGATGGTAGAAATGATTTTGGAAACCAAGGGCCCTACAAGCTCACTCTAGCGGTGAAAGGGGAACCAAGGGCCCTACGAGCTCACCCTGGTTTGGACGAAAACTGGGAACCGGACGCTAGAAGGCTGAGACTGAGAGCTGTAAACAATCAATGCACTTTTTTGCCTTAGATGATTGTCTTGTTTTTTCTAAAAGATCTTCTGAATTCAGGATATGCACCATGTTTCCGAGATTTTTTCTCCATCAGAATATTAATGGGAATGTGGCCCTATAACTACTTTTTCAAAAATCTTGGAGTTAAGATCTTTTCTAGTCTTTGTATACTATAACCCTTTGTAGACTTAATACTTTTCCCAGCGGGTTTGCATAACTGTGGGCTTGCAAACACTCTTACAGACCTTTAGACTCATGGGCTTCCCATCGTAGACTGTTGATCAGTGAAATAGCTTTATGAGTTTCTCATAAAATGTGTTTGAATTTATGAGCTTCTCGTAATTAGGCCTAAAATTTCTTACATATCATCGGTTAACAGTCACTTTATCTCATTACGTATCTATTCAACGAATCTAGAGTTTATATACAGATCACCACGCTTCAGCAGCGATCTCACTTATCGTCATAAAATTCGGAATTATTTTTAACAAATTAAAATTCCAAGCGGCACAGTGGTTTTCCTTTCTTTATTCAATTAATTTGATCCGAAATTATCAATTGTGATATCCAAATATACAGCCAGCCACACGAATAATATTTGTCTACACATTAAGAACATGAATATGCGGACACAATTCCCTAAATGGTGGCGTTACCACCTAAGGAAAGCCCAAAGACCAAACTGTGTTAGTATCAAGTTATTTAAATTACCAGTCGTAATGATATTTCCTTTTCATTTCATAATATTATTTCCTGGGTTTTGTAATCTAAAGAATTTTAGTTATACCAACACAATCCTCAAAGATTATATAAATTCAATTTATTTTAACACACATCCACATTTGTAAAAGCCACATCTATCTTGTGATTTGGTTAGCGTGGGTTTGCTATGGATTAAAAAAAAAGGTGTGATTTCCTAGTCTATTTTTTTTAATTTAATATAAATCACCAGTAGGTAATCTCGCTTCAGATTTTAGAAAATCAAATTTTGCCGTGCCCGGCAGGGGGAAACGGAAAATTATGTATTTTTAAATTTGTTAACTTGCTAAAATATTAATAGATACTTCATTTAATAAATAATTTCCTAATGTTAATTTGAAATAACTTCTTGGGAAAGGTCCCCCCAAAACCATCTTCTAGTTTGTAGGTTTGAGATCTTTCTATGGTCACTCTTATCCGTCCGGGAAGCAATATCCGCCGTCAGATTGGTTCCTGGCGGTTCCAAGGCGAATATCCCAACGTACGTTGACATTCTCCTTATCCCATCCGGTTTCTTTTTCCTGTATTTGCTCGTTTGTTTCCATTTAGGAATTTCTTCGATAAATATTTTTTCAATTTGTTACCCGGGGGTGGGGTGGGGGTGAATGTTATCATTTTCTTGTTTTAGATTTCTGAGCGGTTTAATTTAAATTGGTGGGCGAGTAGTATAAAGACAGCCTAATTATATCACATCGACTCTAGAGCTCAGATGTTCCCTACATTAAAAGCATAACAGTCAAACTTATTATACATAATTATTTTATCTCTACTCACGAGAATAGCTAGCAACCTTGCCATTTGCTCTCTTTATTTATTTATTTATCTTATGTCCATACAATAAATACAGTCCCAATTCTAAAAAGTATCTCTACCTTCATTCATTCACAACCGTTGAGTAATAATAGCCAATCAATTCCTGATGACGTTTATAGCTTTAAGCATGGTCGAACTTTTTTTTCTATCAATATTTTACTTTGTTATATAAAAATGTCCGCAACTATGTATTGTACCTTTTTCCTAGCAACAGCGTTACGCCTTATCTTGATGTTGCAATCCTACTTGAACAAAACCCTACAAAGTCGGATAAAATATGCCACGTCGACTGGGTGTCCGATGTGATACTATTAAGTGTTTAAATTAAAAAAAGTTGATGTCCCATTATTGTTTCTTCCCCAAAACCTAATCGTAATTGTTTCTTCCCCAAATGTTAGTGAAAGCGATTAGGGTTTACCGAGGCGGATGTGGTGGGGCTCTAGGTCTGGAGGTGGGAGGCGGATATGGGGCTCCAGGTCTCGAGGTGGGAGGCGGATGTGGTCGGGCTCCAGGTCTCACGGGTAAAGGCGAAGGTGGTGGGGCTCCAGGTCTCGCAGGCGAAGGTGGAGGGGGTGGTGCTCTAGGTCTCGGGGGTGGAGGTGGAGGGGATGGTGCTACAGGAGGAGGAGGTGGCAAAGGTGGTGAGACTCCCTCAAAGGTGGAGAAGGAGGCAGAGATGGTGAGACTCCATGCTTTATAGGTGGAGGAGGCGGCGGAGGAGGTGCAACTCCATGTCTCGCAAGTGGTGGAGGAGGCGGAGGCGGCGGCGACGAGGGTAGAGATGGTGAGACTTCATGTCTTATAAGTGGAGGAGGAGGTGGTGGAGGCGGCTATGGTACCCAATTTGCAAATATGGCAATTAAGGTTAGGTTTTGAGAAAATAAATTTGGGGAAGAAACAATCATGGCATTTAACTTTTTTTTTTAATTTGAACACTTAATAGTGCCACATCGAAAACCCAGTTATACTCCTCATTGATGTTGTGGGACGTGGCATATTTTGTCCGACGGTGTGGTGTTTTGTCTAGATAGGATTGCCACGTCAAGATACACATAGTCAGTCATTACTGCCACGTCATGATAAGGCGTAACGCCGTTACGAATTGGCTAGAAAAAAGGTACAACACATAGTTGCGGACATTTTCATATAACAAAGTAAAATATTGACAAAAAAGAAAGTTCGACCATAGGCTACAAACTTATATTTTGCCTTATTTTTATGTTCTTTCTCACCAACATCAATCTCACCAACATCAATCATCACCAACATCACAAAAACTACATCATTCATAGTTTTCTGTTTCAAACGGTTTCTTTTTTTTGTATGAACCTAAACAAACACAAGAAGACAAGTAATGGAAATAGTCAACTTCAATTTACTAGGAACTTTAAGTTAAATAAAATGTTTATGACGTGAAAGTTACCATCTCAAAAGCACTCCAATTTTTCTCGCAACCAGAAGAGCTGCACGTAAGGCTGAGGACGCGAATAGCAAATTTCTGCAACTCTGGATATTGACCCCTATAAGACTCCCACCATTGTGCCGGTGTTTTGGTATTTAGTGCTTGCTTAGCAACTATACTTCCGAACATCCCTGACTTGCTTTTAAAGTCCTCAAGTTGAGAATCAATCTTGGATATCTCTTCAACATCTCCCCCAATCTTCTGCATGCAATCATATAGTCCCTTTTTCACTTCATAGTCAGCTTTGAAATCGGAACCATAATGTAGTTTAGGATTCAAATAATAGCCTGCTGCATGAAGAGGCCTATGCATCTGATTATCCCATCGCTGATCAATAATTTCCCACAATGGCAGATAGCTGAACAATGAAAATGACAAACATATTTAATTTCAAAATTAGCTAGGAAATAAAAAGAATAACCAGAATTACCTTCTCTTAACTCCATTGAAGACACTTTGAATCTTTTCTTTAGCTTTGTTCATCTCATCTTAAATAAACCCCATTGCTGGCTTCTCATCAGAATCAACCAACCTTAACACTTTGATCAAGGGAAACGCACCCTTTAGACAAATGACAATGCTCTTCCAAAACGTCTTATCCGTAATCATTTCTTCAAGATGTTTCCCTTCATTTGTCTTTGCACATTGGTTGGCCTTCCACTGATCAGAAGTAAACATCCTCACCAAAGCTCCTTTGTTGTCATTCAAGCATCCCAAAGTGAGATATGCAGTTGCAAAACGAGTCGCACCTGGTCTCACTAAATCATTTCCATTGGTGAAGCTTTGTAACATCAAAATGAGAGATGTTCTTCCATAGATGTAAGTTGTTATCTTCTTTCCACTTGAGATGGTCTCCCTGTGAAGTGGTATTTTTTTCTCAAAGTTTTCCAACATTAGATCAATGCAGTGGGCAGCGCAAGGAGTCCAATATAAACTCTTTCTTTTCTTCATCAATAACTTTCCCGCAGCCTTGTAATTTGCCGCATTATCTGTAACAACCTGGATAACATTCTCTTCTCCAACCTCCTCAACAACCTCATCAATCATCTCATAGATATTGTTGGCATTCTTACAAACGTGAGAGGCATCTATGGATTTTAAGAAAACGGTACCTCTTGGACTATTAACCAGAAAATTTAGAATAGTCCTCCTTCGCTTGTCAGTCCATCCATCAGTCATGATAGAGCATCCAAAGTTCTTCCAATGATTCTTATGCTCCTGAATAGCCTCTTTAGTCGAATCAACTTTCTGCTTCAAATACTTCACTCGAATCTCATGGTAAGAAGGTGGCTTGAACCCAATTCCATGTCTAGAAACCAGTTCAAGCATCTTATGATATTCTTCACTCCTTGCCACATTGAAGGGAATGGCATTGTTGTAGAAAAACGATGCAATTGCTTCCGAAGCCTCCTCTCTACGTTCCTTCTTGAACATGGTATTGATCGTTTGATGAGAGCTTACACTTTTTCTAAACATATTCTTTTCGGATTGAGTGGAATCTGTGCTTGCTTGTCCATCATTAAACGAAGACAACTTTGACTTCTTAAACAATCTTTCTTGCAAAGTACAAACAATCTCCATCATCTTGCTTTTCACATCATCAGGGACTGCTCTACACGCTCCAACATCTTTATTTGTTCCGGCAAGATGATGCTTTAATCTGTAAACGCCTCCACTCATCACTTTCTCACAATATTTGCACTTAATGATTCTCGAATTGCTATCAACAGCGATACCATGCTCCCAGGCCACATCTTCCCTAGCTCCAGGTGCATTTTTTGGAGTCTTGCGTTTTGGTGCAGGTGCGGCACGTGAAGAATTACCACTTTCAGACATGGTTACCTACAGACCAACAACAGACAAGCTAACTTAATCGGTGTTTTGAATACCGAAATAGCTATTGTAATAATGATAGAGAATTCTAAAACTATTCCTGCAAAGAATGTGAGCAAAAGATCACTAGCAATTATAACAAGAAAACCTACTTCCCCGGAACAAAATCCTTCCCACAACAATATGGAGGAAAAAGCAATTATACGATAAAAAGAGGAGGCTTTTCCCGACCTTTGTATGTTCCTGTTACATTCCAAGGGGCAAAGGAACCCAATTCACCGCCATCCTTTCTAACTAGCACAATCTGCAAGAAACAAGCCCAGTATCAATAACAAATCAAGCAGCAAACCCAAATCCAAGCATGGGCAGTCTAACTCCACCGATTTATATCAATAAGTTTGAATCGCAATAGAACTCTAACTACTTTAACTTCTCGCATTACACAACTCCACCGATTTATCCATGCCCAGGAACGAAGGTCGCAATACTACCAACTACAACTGCCCGCCACAATAACGAGAAACAAGCGAACAGAATTATCCCCTGACCAGCAATCGAAGTTTGAAACCGAGTTTCCCAACTTTGAAAATTAAACTTGATGTTTCTAATGCCGAAATCTTAGCATTAGTCTAAAAAATATGACTTCGATCGACTTATTTTGTCAAAATATTTTGTGAACTAAAGTCACAAAAGGAACATAACCCGTCGGCGCTAGGCATAAAAGGCCCTTTCTATCCACCAGACAATAATAATGTGGTATCACCAAACAAACTAGTCGAGTCCATTAAACCCCCAATCTCAGAGGAAGATACTGCTCATCTTTTAAAGTTAGCCCTACCTTTTATTCTACAAACGAATATTATCTAATTTAAAAAAGTACCACCCATCACATCACACAACACCCCCCACCCAAACACGCCTCTTCGGTGGCCCCGCCGATCATAATGAGCAACATCACAAGGCCAAATAACAAAAAGAAAAAATAATAATAATAATAGACTACATCATCATCGTCAGGAAGTCAAAATCGACGCCAGGGGAAGGGCCAACTTTCAACATCAGCACTGGATTTTCACTTTAAAAGACAAAAAAACGAAAGAATTAAGAGCATGGATCGATCTCTAAGCAAGAACACAAACTCATCATTGGTCTCTGTTACTTGATTTCTCTGTTCGGTTCGAAGGATTGGGAAGAATTTGGGTGTTAAATTGGCGGCTGGAGCGAGATAATAGAAATAGGATTTAAAAAGAAAAATATTTTTTGATTTCAATATTTAGTAATATAATTATAATATGCTATTTTAAAATATTTCGATTTTAACTACGATTTCGCTCCCACGATTCTACACTCGATCTTACGATCCCATTACGATTTTACCTGACAGCGTTTTTACGTGCGATTTAACTCGCGATGTCCCCAAAAATCGTAAATTCGTAAGATTTTACGTGTAAAATCGCGATTTTGACTACCATGGTGTCAACCAATAATTTATCAATATTAATTGATGTCATACTTTGGTTAGTTGCATCGGGTATCAGATTGAATCATTTTAAAATAAAAAACTTTCAATTAGCTGAGAGAGATCTCTCAACAGAGAATCACACCACACGCACGCCAAAAAGTGTGGCGAATACAATTTTTCTGTTGTCGTTTCTTTCGCTGAAATCATGGGGTAGGATGTGGATGACTATTTAGTGATGAAAGAAAAAAATCTTATTATCAGATCATTTATAATAATTCAAAGAAAATGCTAGAAAAAAGGGCGACCGTCCACCGGCTTGATGGGTGGAAAGGGAAGAAATACAATCCCTTCCTAATCCGGATTTTGCCATCTCCCGTCACAGCGCCACTTAGAAACAGACACCTGCCGGTTCCCAACACCACCCCTTCTCTTCCCGGCTCAAGGGACGGGGTGAAAACTAGGCTCCAGCTCCAGGGAAGAAGGAATAAACACGCGATTCCCCCACCCCTCACACTTAACCCTCCCCCCCCACCCCGCGTGCGTTTGCCCCTATTTCTTTCTTCCTTCTTCGATTCCTTCCCCTTCCTCCCTTTTCTTTTTCCTACATTCCTCCCTTTTCTTTTTCCTACATTCCTCCCCCCCGCCCGTTTCCCTCTCCATCCCTCGTTTCCAATTGAATCCTCCTCCTCCTCCTCCTCCTCCTCCTCGTCTTCCCTTCCTTTCAGTAACATTTCGCACTCCCCGCCTCCTCCCCCACATGGCTTAGGATTTTCGGGACAAGCAGACGGTTTCGGTCTCAGAGGTGGACGAAGAAGGAGGAAGAAGAAGGGGGGAGGGCGCAGGTGGTGTTTTTTGTCCTCTTTCCTTTGGGTGGATTTGAGTTATGGGTCTGGGAGATTCGGCTCCGGGATGAATTGGGTTTCTCTCCTTTTGCGTTCGATTTGGATTGATCTTGATTTAGGGGAGGAGAAGTCGTCGTAGCCCTGGGTTATATGATCCCTAATTCTTTTGATTCTTTCTTGAGGGTATTTGGTCTTGTGATCTTGTCTAGTTCCTCTCCCCCCCCACCTCCTTCCAATGTTCCATTGATTCTTTCGTTTCTGGGTTCTCTTTCTTTGGTGTACATCTGAGCTCTGTACATAAATTTAGGATTGCGGCCTCCCTCTCTCTTTTGTTCGTCTCGTTAACAGTGGTGGGGGGGTGTTGCTGATGATTATGATTTCTCCGAGAATCCCCGTGAAGTTTTTGATGCGTTATTTTTAGTTCGCCATCTAAAATCGAGGGTTTCCCCTTTTGGCTCTCTCTCTCTCTCTCTCTCTCTCTCTCTCTCTCCTTCCTGAACTTTTCCCTCCCTTTTCCTTCTTCCTTTGAGAAAAATCAAGAAGAAAAAAGATTGTCCCTTTCTCTTTTCTTCCTAAATTCCTCGCAAAAACCCAAAAAAAGCCTAATAGGTATCGAGTAGATTTTACTTAGAAAAGCCTCTTCTTTTCGGTGGATTTGGGGCGAAACATGGCGTTGAATTTCTCTAGTAGGGCGATATTCCCGTCACAGATGTCGGAGGATCTGTTGGTGTCACCCATTAGGCTCAGCGATGGGGGCATTGTTAATGAGGGCATTGCGGAGAATGCCTGTCTCTGCAAGGGAGGCGTTGATTACTGCACATGTAGTTCAGAGGGTAGCAGTTGCAGTTGTTGTCAAGATTCGGATGTTTCTGATTTCTTGCCTGCGGATCCTTTCGGGATGGACATAAGTTCTACGTTTACGGCTATCACTGGGTGGCTAGAGGATCTTGAGATGAATAATGCTGGTCATGTGGGTGATGTTGGTGCTGGCATGGATGGGGGAGACCATCCATTCTTTGCGGGGCTGAACCTTTTGTGGAACAATGCAATGGCAATGAAGTTCCAGCCTTTACATGCATTTGGTGTGTACCCTGATTTCGTGGGTGTGCAGAACCAGTCTGAAGATTTAGAGCGCAGCTCAGTAGTAGGGATTGCTGGGTGTGCAATTGATTTTAGGGAAGCCAATGGTGCTTCCTTGTTTGGCGGCAGTTTAGGATTAGGAAGCGTGTACATGGGGTCTTATGATTGTTCTGATAGTAGGATTTTACCATCTTCTGTTGGCCAAGATTCCAGAAGTACGTCTGGGTATCCCAGCATCGGATCATTTGGTGAGTCAGTTGGATGTACGAAGCAGGATGATGCTATTTTTGTATCCCCAGCTGTCAACGATGATCTCCCCAATTACTGTTGTGAAACAAGGGGAAACTCTTGTATTGAAGCCAGCAGTTGTTTTGAGAATTCTAGTGGTGGTTATTCTGCTGGAAACGATGGAACTCATTACGCTCTGTATCTATCACTTGGCTATCTGGGGTTGCGAGATCTTCTGTCTGTTGAGAGGGTTTGCAAGTCAGTTCATTCAGCTGTCCGGACAGAGAACTCTCTGTGGAGGAGTTTACATGTTCATCAACCGCTGAATGAGAAGATCACCGACGAAGTTCTTCTGCACTTAACTGGTAGAGCGCAAGGTAAATTGGAATGCCTGAGCCTTGTAGAATGCCCGAGGATCACTGATGATGGTCTTAAACGTGTCCTGGAAAGAAATCCCAATCTAAGCAAGGTTAGTTTTCCTGGCAGTTTGGTGCATTAATCTCGTAACTCTCCTGCTGATTAATAATTCACGTTCTTTTTCACTTTCATTATGTGCATGTTAAGAAGCCCACAGACATGTCTTATCTACGCCCTTTTCTGCACCTAGTTATTATTATATTAATAGATAATCTCTAGCAATATTCTTTGTTCCCTATGGAGTTTTTGGTTTAATATGAAGTGGAGTACATAGGACACTTGTTACTTGTTGGGACGACATGAGTCTGATCTGAATATGTTTCGGATTATGGAGTCTCTTGACTGCTTCTAGGTATTGTTCCCTCAATGATGTGTTGGGAAAATGGTTTCCTTGATTGAGTCTGATCTGAATATGTTTCGGATTATGGAGTCTCTTGTTGCTGTTGACTCTGGATGTGAGAAGTTAGGTGTTTTCTATGAGTAAGGATGGATCTTTTCGTGCGCTTTTGTTGCAACTGGCTCCAGATGATTTATTGGCCTGCCCCCACTTGTTAGGACTAGGATCTATAACAAGACCTTCCACATCTTGATATTGATCCAATTAATGAAAAATGTCCGCCAATTGGCTTAAATATCATGTTTTCTTCGTGAGTTTAATCTGTTGTCTTATCGGCTTCACAGCTCTCTGTACCTGGCTGTACAAGATTAAGCATTCTCGGTCTCCTGGAAAGCTTGAGGACATTGAAGCTTTCGGGAACACTTCAATTGAAGCATGTTCGGATAGGCGGGATTTATGGAGTGACAGAGGAGCAGTTTGATGAGCTGAAGTCGTTATTGGGCACGGAGGGTGAAAAGCGGCAGGGGGACAACAAACCACATTTCTATCGGAGGGGGAATCTGTACTTGCCCTGTCAGGATAACCGAGTTATCGACATCGAAATGTGCCCAAGGTGTGAGAAGGCAAGGTTGGTGTACGACTGCCCGGATGAGGCTTGCATGGTGAAAGATGCTGTCAGTCAGGCATGCCGGGCATGCACATTGTGCATCGCGCGGTGCATTCAGTGCGGCCGGTGCATAAGTGACACAGAATATGAGGAGACCTTCTGCTTGGAGCTTCTCTGCTCTAATTGCTCGAATGAGGAATTTAGGAAGAACCCACAGATTGCAGGGAGAAATGTCTCTGATGGTTTGGATGGGGAGCCTCAAGCTGATGGTGTTTTGCATGTCGTGGCTGAAGTGTGAAAGGTCCTACAGGTCTGTGCATTTCCTATATACGTCCATAAGGTTATTTATGTAGTTTGAAGGATACTGAGATCATATCTCTTCCATTTCCTTGTTCGTGGTCTTGTGAATTTAGCTTCGGGAACACTGGAAAACTTAAAGGACTGAACGTCATCGGTGGATGGATGTGGAGCTTATAGCAGCTGAACCAGAAAAATTGGCGTCTCCACAGTATTAGAGCTGGTCCCGACTGAGTAGGAACAATCTGCAGGATATTTTTAGACTTCGGTTTATGCTGATTTGCTGCATGGATGATACTTTTTTTTTTTATTTTTTTTTTTTGGGGGGGGGGGTGGTTATCAAGGGGACAATTGCATACATTTTATACTTGCACTATTGCACGGAACAACACAAGGGGATTTGGGCACAATGTTTGCCAAAAAGCAACCCCATCGTCACAAAATGGATTGAAGTGGTAGATTCACATCTCATACCCGAAAGGCTGGTGCATGGGCATCCCGGAGCTTCATTCTTCATCCCACTCGTCGTCTTTGTATGACACCAGAGTGCCCACCTTATGTATCTGCAGAAGACTTCCCCGCTATTAAAGCCCATGCTGGATGACGAGAGAAGAGGGCGACGAGGCGATGCTTACCCTTGTATCAAAAGAGTGCAGCTTAACCATCTGAGGATTAGCTATCAGCTTGGGGTCGCTCTCAAACCATGAAAATGGCACAGCCACATCCTTATCGGTGTAAGCCAAAACATCAAAAACGCCTTCAAACAGATACAGAAAGTTCAAGCTTGTGCCCAACCAAAGCAGACGTTATGCGTCGGTAATGAAATGATGGCAATCAAGTAGCTTTACAGGTCTCATCAAGGCAAGGCAAGTAAGTGATACTCGAGGCAATCTGTCGCATGATTGCCTGGATCTCTCTCATGATTTCCTTATCACTCTTTTCCCTTGAAATCCTGCAAACAAATGATGATCATTTTACGAGCTGAACAAGCAGAACACAACATGGGGCAGAACGCAAAAAAACAGAAGGGGGCACATCAAAGTTACCCTTTCTCGATGACTTCGGCATCGGTCTCGATGCAGAAGTTCCACCTCTCGAGGACCTCACCAGTCGCCTTGCTCATCATCACAAGAACAACCCTTTGCAGCTTCCCGGCCTCCAACCATTCTGACTCGCACAAAAATCAAGTACTTCATCACATTAAGGTCAAGGAAATAGCTCAAATAACTCCAGCAAAATGCCCATGAATCAGCTGTTGAAGAGTCGTTTACACTTCCAGTGATTACCGGAAAGCTGAGAATTTATTTCTGAGAGGAAGGACTTGACACCCTCGTCCTGGGTAAGCAACATCGGGAGGCCGTACTTCTTCACCCTCGAGAAACTCTCCTCAGGATAAACCCCCCGATTGTATAATATACTTGAAAAAGAATCAATGAAACGTCAGCCCAGAAGATGGAAATCAAATCCAGATCCAGGGAAATATTAACGATCAAAGTCTAGGAATATACCTATTGGCAGCATACCCTGGGAACAGACCCAAAAAGACGGAGAAATCGTCAGAATATGGGACAAGAAACCAGGCAGGGGGAATAGAGACGAGAGGGATTAGGGTTTTGTGGGAAGATACCGAAGAACTCGCTGACGATGGCGGCGGATCCGCGGAGGGTGATGATGTCCTTGGAGGCAGTCTTGGATGCCATCGTTGTCGGGCGTTCGGGTGTTAAGTGCGGGCTGTAAGAAGAAGTCGATGTCGTTGGGGATGGAGGATTTCTGAGGGTAGGAGTTGCAGCGAGAGCGTGTAGAAGAAAGCAGAGAATTTTGAAAGTGAATAAGACTGGAAAATTGGAAAATGCAGGGTCTTGGGCAGTTTCGTGTAACGGCTAGTTTTCTTTTATTATTGCTTGGGGGAATCTTCCTAAAATAATAAATAACAAAACAAAACCTCTTATGTGCTTTTGACGGTCATTCTCACTAATTTTTTATATAAAAAATTCTTGCTTAAAAAAAAACATTTTTCCATATAATTTTATCCTAATTTAACTATATTTTCTACGCATTTATATTTAATCCAATTCGTTTGTATTATCGGTAAAACTCCATAATATGGTGTATGAGAGTGGTGTTTGAAGAAATTATTAACATACAAATTAACTATTTCCATTAACTTTCCAAATTTGAGTGCATTCCACGGCGTGCTTCATTCCCATCTATCTCGTGTTCAGACATAATAATGGAAATTCTGTTATAACTCCATCTATTTTTTTTCTAATTCTTTGTGCACCTATATAGTATTTCAATATGTCAAAATATGCATGGTATAAAATTTGAACCAACTTTCTGTTTTGGTATTAACTTAATTTATTATATGATTTTATTATATATTTTTATTTTTATATTAATTTTGGTTAATCTTGTCGCCCAACGAGGCCTCAACATAGTTAGACCCACGTCTTGTCCAATATAATGCAAATCGTAATAGCCCCCACAACCAATTCATAAGTCAGCATTCATCAATTTTGCATGGTCTTGGCATAATCAATAACTACTACCGTCAGAGATTCGGCTTCCAACCCACTTGATCTGATTATCAAAATTATAAACTAGAAAACCCTAAAAGGGAGGCTCTAATAATATTCCCTCAGCATTTTTTTTATATTTTTCCTTTTTGGTATATAGATGACACAATCTATTAACGTTCGTTTGGCTTTTTATATATGTCTCATCTCATCTTTTTCTTTATGTTTCCTCTCCTTTGCATCTTCACTATCTTTCGCATTAAAAAATGTCAGGAAGGATTGGTATGTTGGTCTCCAGGGTCATCTTCCAAAGGGATAGTGTCGAGCTCGTCATCATCTACAATCTCTTCATCACCACAGACTACATGGTCACTTCTCCTTCCCCGTGTCTTTCCCCTTTCCTTGGATGCTGTTTTTGGCGATGTTCAGCATATTATGCAGACCTACATGTTTAAGTATGACAATGTTCATAGTAGCTGGAAGCGCAATGAGCTCAAGGTCAAGGACTACAACAAGACCCTCCTTTTCAACACTGACGAGGTCATTTTCTTCTGCATCAGTTTTATCCCTTCTCTTCCTTTCTTGTTGATCTCTTCTACGTCAGGTCCCTCCATTGTCTTCCCTTCTTGTTGATCTCAGCTAGTTATATATCAATTTCACGATGTTTTGATAAGGTCCTCGATGAATGATCAAGTCCACGGGCGATAAATGAAGAAATCGATCAGAACATTGATCTTCTTACGACTGCAAAGGATATGGGCTCATTAGAGAGAACTCTTCAATCTCACTTCTGTAAGGAAAAGTAAACATTTTGTTTTCAAATCTTGCTCTCATTTCTCTATAGATTGGTAGGCTTTAAATAACATAACATGAAATCCCCGGATACCAAATAACTAAAAACAAAAATAATAAACTAAATATATCATATCAATTATTCTAATTGGATTCTACCAAATATTTTATTTCTAAATTATGAATAAATTTGTATTTTAGAAAAAAATCATATCATTACTCCCTTCCTTGAAACTCGTGTTTGATCTAAAGCACTTGGCAAAGTAAACACAGATCACCTTCCACCCTCTTCGAATTCAGCCTTGTCCTCCGTCTCTAAGACAAAAATTCTTCTACATCAGTTTTGTGATGTGAACGATTTAACACAGTTGTATCAAAGCCCCTTTGCTCTCCATCAAGATAAAGTATAAATCTTTTCGAGTCAATAAGCAAACCAGGATGTGGATCAAGAAGAAGAACTTCTTTGAGACAATGGAAACCTCGAGAGTCTGCGCATAAAAGCGGCAAACAGAATGAAAGTTCAGAAATGAAGAATGATGAGATATTATAACAAAAGGGTCCATTCCAAAAGCTTTAAAGAAGGAGAACTGGTTTGGAAAATGGTTCTTCCAGTAGGTACTCGCGATTATTTCCTTGGTAAATGGTCACCAAACTGGGAAGGGCCATTTAGAGTGAAGAATGTGTTCCCCGAGAATGTATATCGTTTCACTGACCTCGAAGGGCATTCTCACAAGTTGAAAATCAATGGAAAATATCTGAAACGTTACAAACCAACCATTTGGGAAACTCATAAAGAAATTCTAAAGAGGAGATTCCAAAGCTTATGGATGCAGTTAGAGGAATGAGATGTTTACTTAGAAATAAAATCCATTACATAAGTACAATCCTCGAAAGGATAACGTGTAAACAAAATACATAAAGATCAGTTCCTAAAACATTTTGATAATCGCATCTCGGCTAGTCCACCCTACCAGCACTCCTCTTCACAAAGCTTGGAGGAGAAAGAAGTGCAGAGGAAGGGTGGTCACCACGAATCCCTCCATCTCCTCGAGGTATCTGGCAGACCTTCTCCCCGGCACGGACTACTAGTCTCCTTCCCTCTTCGACTCAAGGACAGCCTCGGGAAGGAGGAGGTACGACACGCTTGGGAGACAAAGCAGAAGTACGCGCTCGAGTTCATTACCTCTTACCCCAGGAAAGGTGCAAGAGAATGAAAAGCTGGAGGAAGTCCCTTCAAAGGTACTCACTTACAAGGGCCATACGCAGCCAATGAGCTACGTGATCTCCTGAGGTTGTGGACCTAGGCTTTCAAGGGGCGAGAGGTTGTGAACTTAGGCTTTTGAAATCTAGAGGAGTTTTTGAAAGAATAGGCTGACAAGAGAAGAGAACAGTTTCACGGCAAGACATGGTTGGTATGAATGTACAAGTTTGTGGAAGAAAGCCATATCTATTTATAGCCAGAAAAAAACATGCAATCAAGGACAAGTTCACGGACCTCGTGAAGGAATAGTAGGAAATATTGAGAATCACGGAAACCAGCATTTTTGGGAAGCTTTACAGCCCTAATGTACAACGTTAAAGCAGCATAAAAGGAGAGTGAACGCTGCACGTTGTCACGAAATGTCTTGGGAAAGGTTGAAAAAACATGTCAAGCAGGAAGACCAATAGATTAAAACATTAAATGATATTCAATGCCATTAGAATTAAAAGAAGAATTATAACAATCCAGGGTGACAGTTAACGAAACGTTCGACAAGTTCTAGGCGCTGCTTCTTGAGGAATGCCTCCTCTCATAATAAAACCTGAGCCATTAGACTTTCTCGAACGGAAGGATCATCTGGTTCCATAGCGACTGACCACATGGCTCGTTTTTTCTCAAGTTTAGATAGAGACTTTATGAGAGTTCTCTTCCGGTTAACAAGCTTCCGTAACTTACTTTGGGTAGCGGTTAAGCGTTGGCTCTTAGATTTGATCTTCTCGTCCAACTCCTCGTGCTTGCACCGTTTTTCAGCTTCTGCCAATTCCTGTCAATTTATCGATTCTCGAGCCGTTTTCTGGGTAGATCGTTTCTCGGCATACTCATCATAACTTAGCCAGTAGACTTGTCGAGCGAGGGCGCAAGCAAAGATTTGGTCCACAGTCGCTAAAGGAGAAAGGTAAAAACTTTCCTCAGTGTAGTCGATATCACCAAAGAAGAAGTCGATCACGAATTGAAAGTTCACATGGAACTGGTCCACTTCGTTCAATGGACTCTCAGAAACCGTCTCCTCCGGAACGAAGTTGACATCCACACGATCTTCGTCAATATCGTCTCCAGGAGGATCTGCCACTCGATCCTGGCAAAAGGACAAGAATTGAAAAGAGAAAATATATAACCTCGACAATGAAAAGGGAAAAAGCTGTCGCTTACACTAGGCAAAGCGTCTTCACGAGATTCATCCTCATCCTCAGGTGCGTCTCCTCCACACCTGACGTTCCTGCAACAATATGAGGAGTCTCCCCCACCTCAACGGGTGGATCACAAACATTCTCAGTGTTCCTAGGAGGCGACACTTCACGGGCTTTTGGGGTATTCCCTCGAGACACCTCTACATTCTCGAAAGAATGGGCATTCTGAGTACCCAGATCATCTCACGAGAGAGAGGGACATCTTGAAGGTTTTCCTTAGTGGGTTGTTCAGGAGAGGCAACCTGCATCGTGCTCGAGAGTGAGTAATTCAAAGAGAAATGGATCTTAAAAACGGAAAAGGTAAGGAAATACTTTATCACTAAGAACTTCTAAATCTTGAGTCGACTCGCCAACTTTGGTAGACGTTGTTTCAAGAAGAGGCGAAGTAGACGTGCCCGCCTCCGCACTCTGGTCGAGAACCTGAAAGACGCGTTTGAGCCGCTTGGTAACTGGCGCTCCCTCGTTCTGTGATCTAGAGGGACGATCTTCTCGAGCCTTAGACTGCTCCTCTCTAAGGTCACCCTCTTCAAAGGACTGCACAGATCGAACCTTACGCTTCTTCTTGAGCACTAGAGGCACTTCATCAGAACTCGCCTCAGGTAGAGCTGTAACATCAATCTCAGCTACAACGACAAGCAGGATTAAGACCACAACCATTGACAATTAACAATACAATGAGATTCATAACCTACCTTCTGGAGCAGGGATGGGCACATAGAGGTCACCCAAGGTGCTGTCTAGAATAACCATGTCCCCTCATAGGTCGGACCAGGTCATAGTCCAATAAATTTGGAAGAGCTCAGACGCATCAATCCTGCCATTCTCACAGAACGGGAAATTGACTGAAGATAAAGCAGTTCGAGCTAACACCTCAACAACTTCTTTGAAACTCACAACCGTAATATTCCCGTGCATGAAGGTATTATATGACCTTGAGAAAGGGACGCTGACATCTTGGAAGAAACCAAGCTGCCTAGCGCATAATTGTGGGTTATACACCTCGAATACAAACCAATCCCCTGAATGGACTCAACTAGGTCTCGAGGCCTTAGAGCTCTATTCCAGTAAGACCAATCAGTAAGCCTGTATCGAGCAACATAAAACCTGTTAAGAGGGTACGACTCCTAGTCTTGCTCCCTTTTAGGGTCAGCCAACTCTCTCATCAAGGAAGTAATAGGTAAGGAAGACCAAGTGTTTGAATCACTGCAAGCGTGAAGAGCGATGTAAAGTCTGAAACATCTGTCAACTTTGAGCACTTATTTATCAAAAGAATACAGTCGAGGGAATCGGGCGAGTGCCCACAAGTGCAATAGCCACATCGGGCCTCTAGACTGATGGTTTGGGAAACCTTTATCTTTGACGATAGCAGAAGTAACACGAAGGCTTCTGTATAACAACTGAAGGAGAAAATGTGCAAAAGCTACTGTCTCATCGGCTTGGACCAAGAAATTACTAATCCAAGTCATGTAAATGGCCGCTTATTTCCTGGGACTGCAAAAAATATACTTGCGGAGCCACTCGAGGAAGAAGTGCTTTCCACAGGGCGGTTGTCCCCCCCGCAGCACGAAATAGATCCATGTGATTACTGACTGTATTTCAGATCTTATGTCCTCTTTACCGAAATTGATCTTCTTCTAATCTATGGAGGCGAACATTAGTACCGAAGGCGGAACAGCCTATCACTAGAAAAATTTCCTCTATAGTGACAGTCATAGGCCCCGCAGGAAGGAAAAAGACATTTAATCTCGAATTCCAGAAATGAATTAAGCTAGAGCAGACTTTGAAATCACTACACTTCATCCTTCTCGAGACAGACACCAAATCCTTCAGACCCAAGCGACGCAACTTTTGATCCCACTGGAAGCGTCAGTTGGGGGAAACCCTACATGTTCTTTCGCACTGAACCAGGAGATGGGAGCACAGTAGTTAGGACGGCATAGCGGAATGGTCGGTGAATTCCGGAGATAAGTATGCGGGATATTATGTTCCTTGAAAGCAGACGGTGGAAGCAGAGGACCCAAGGTCAAGAGTGGAAGATCACAGCCCGGAATGGGGATAACCACCTCTTGGTTGTCCAGTTCGCAATACCGACCGAAGCGAGCGTAGTCTGACATCATCACTTGAGAGTTCATCGCATACAAACCCCACACTGATGAAGGAAAAGTCACGACTTTAGGAGAAAGAAAGGCAAGGAATGCAATTTGATCGAAGAAAGGACTGAACTTGGACAAAGAAACGGCTCCAGAAGTCGAAAGAAAATCGAGGATGAAGGAAACGGTTGATATGCCAAACCCTGTGAACAAAGAAGTGGGAAAAGAACCGTGCTCGACAAGATTCGTGCCAAAACGCGGCCTTTTCGAGATAAACATAAAGTTCCTACGTTATGTTTAACAAAGGGCGGGCTTAATGTTGACACACATGAATTCCTGGGCATCGACCTTATTGGGTCGAAGAAGTGAAGTTCCATTAACCACGCTCGAGAAGCCCATGAAACATTGCTCAAGACACGTGTTCTCCTGAAGAACTAATGAACATTGTCTAACCATGATATCAAAAAAAAAAAACATTGTCTAACCAGAAGCATTAAGAATTAGTATTGTTGTATATACCCTAACATAGTTGTTTTCATTCCTCTCCTTAATTTAGATTTTTTCTTTCTATTCAAGAAGGAATAATGGATTCAATCAGTTTTCGCTTTTACTACATGTCGTCATTTTGGTTTACTGGTATGGTTAGATGAGAACATGTAGTAGGAGAGGTTTAAGAAATTCTTATATGCCCATTTATCAGAGTAAATGGAAATAATTTAAATAAATAGCTTGGGCAGGTTGATTGCTAGTGGTTAACAAAAACCATGAACATGATTGATTTTGCAGGTTTTATTTCTATTTTTAAAGAGTACGACTGATTGCATAATTTGTCGACGTATGGCGCATCATCATCACCATCCTATTGAAGTGACGAACAAACAAAAACCCAGAAACATCATACAACAATTACACATTCCTCCTTGGGACTCCTTTCCTCTTCGACCTTTTCCAACTACCGGTTTCCAGTCGGATGACCATTCGGACCAGCCAGAGGGGCCTTCCCATTTCTAGCACCATGTATCCCAACGATATCCCCATCCCCATCCCGCTCCTGAAACCCAACGCCGCGTACTCCCACACCTTCCGTCCCCCGCCTTCCTTCTTTTCATCACCCTTTCCTTCCGACGGTGGCTGTGCTTTCTTGTTTCCCTGACTGCACGATCTCATGAGCGGAATCCCACATAGTCCGGGATTTCCTTTGAATGAACTATTCGGAAAGGTGTCGATGTGTCCTCCTGATGGTATAGGCCCCGTGAAGTTGTTCCATGAGAGGTCCAAAAATCCAAGGAATGTCAGCTTCACCAATTCCTTTGGAATTTCTCCAATCAGATGGTTAGAAGAGAGGTCCAGTGATTCCAGATTTGTCAAGTTCCCGACGGATGGAGGGATCGACCCCGTGAAGAGGTTGTGAGAAAAATTCAAACCTTTGAGCGATTTAAGTAATCCAATGTTTTTAGGAATCTCTCCATGAAAGTGATTACTCGATAAGTCGAGCATCGCAAAATGGACATTGATCTTCACAATTTTCATCTCGATCCCTTTCAAGTCGATCATCACCGAGTAATATTCCCCAAGAAAATTTGACTGTAGATATTGTTTGCCAAAATCGTAATTATTGTCTCTTGTCATGCCGAACATTTCGATGATGAATTCATCTTGGAGATTTCCATCGAAACTGTTGTGGGAGAGGTCCATGATGCGTGGCATGGGAAAAGGATGATTTTCTTTGGAAATAATAATATGACCGTGGAAATGGTTGGATCTTAAACTAAGCACGTTCAACGGGAGATCACCCAACTAATTGGGGAATGAATCCTCTATTTTGTTGTTGCCAACATCCAAAACTTCCAATTGTTTACAATGGGATAGAGATCTAGGCAATGGGCCCTCGAATTGATTTCCGCTAAGATCAAGTGACGTCAACTTACTTCCTTCATGAAAAATGTCCGAAATCTGACCCTGAAACTCATTTGCCCGAAGGTTCAAGATTACAAGACCCCTGGTGACGTTTTTTAGGCAGTCTGGCAGGACTCCAGTGAAACTATTATTTGACAAGTCTAGCAACTGGAGATCGGTGGCGTTGCATAGTAGTGAAGAGAGGCTCCCAGAAAAATGGTTATTGGAAACTGAATAATAGATAGTCTTGGCGGTTGGAACAGGAAGAAGGCCTTCGAATTTATTGTCAGATAGATCAATAAAATAAACGAAAGCTGACTGGAGAAAGATGTCTGGAGGCCACTGACCTACAAAGTTGTTGGCTCGCAAATTAATATTAGAAATGGATGACGTGGATAACCAAGTGGGAGGAGCACCATTGATGTTGTTATAGCTGACATTAAGAATCCTCAAAGATGTGCAATTGGCCAAGGACGTGGGCAACGGCCCACTCAATAAATTGTCGCTCAAGTATAACATTTGTAATTTCGTAAGATTGCCGAGACACTGAGGAATGATACTCGTCAAATAATTTCCACTCAAGACTACGTAGGACAGAGAAGTTAGTTGGCAAATGGATGGAGGGATACTTCCCTTGATAAGATTATCATCAAGATTCAATCTTTCCAAGGTGTCAATTCCGATGCTCCAGAGCCAACTCGGTATCTCTTGAATCCTGTTTTCCGAGAGGTAAAGAAATCCCAGTTCCTTAGAGCCAGACAAGAAGGAAGGGAACTTGCTCAGATTGCAACTTTCCATATACAATACAATTCTTGGAGCTTCGGCAATGAGAAATCGTGGTTGGCCTCCTCACCCGAAACGGAGAGCCCAGACAGATAGAGGAACTGGAGATCCTCGAGGGTTGACAATATCGCCAAGTCAATCGTGAAATTGTTCCCCCCCTAGGTCCAGGAAAGTCAATCGCGAGAGGTTTCCGATTGAATTGGGAACTGCTCCCATGAGATTGTTCCCCCCTAGGTCCAGGTAAGTCAATCACGAGAGGTTTCGGATTGAATTGGGAACTGCTCCGGAGAAAGAGCAACCATAGAGGGACAGATAATCAAGACTGGGACTCCACTTGGATTTGGGAAATGTGCCGGTGAATTGGTAATTCCACGATGTGTCAGTCACTTGTAGATTTGGCAGCCCAAAGATAAATTCAGGAAATTTCCCTCCCAACAAACAATCTGAAAGCTTGAGGGAAATCAAAGAAGAAGATAAGTTCATAAAGGATGTGGGATTGACCGTGGACAAATTGACATACTCAAGATTGAGTTCCTCCAACTGAGTTAGGTTGCTGACGAGCATTCTCATGGTATGATCTTGCATCTCCAGCTCAGAATTACAAGGGAGATCAAGGGAAACCAGCTTCGACAATTGTGAGATTTCGGTTGGAAGGATGCCTTGAAGCCCAGCACCGGTCAAGTCGAGGCCGATGACGTCGCCAGTGGAATTGTCGCAGGTGATGCCGTCCCAGGAACAGCAATCCTCGTCCTCCATCCACGAAGCAACTATAGGGCCAGTGAAAGACAAGGACTGTTTAAAACGAAGCAAGGCTTGTCTCTGGTCAGGATGACAGGGTAAGGAAGAGGTGGATGGTAAGGCCACGAGTAAAAATAAGAAGCAGGGGATGATAACGATGATGAAACCACCAGCATCATCTCGTCTCATTTTTTGGGCAAATTTTGTTACTCAAAGGGAGGAATTTGGGATTGTGATTTATATTAGATGAGTAAACGCTTTACACTACCTTTTTTTTTAATCCAATGTATAAAGTTTGTTTTAACGCCTGATTGGTACTAAAAAAGTAACAATCAATCATCTTTGAAGAAAAGTTATTAAACAGAAGACCTGGGTGGGGGCAATATAACTTAGTGTGATGTATGATGCTGTCAATGCAATAAGAACTTTATTTCAAGGGAAATTAATTATTTCGAGTTGTTCATACGTTTCTTTATGCTAATTTACGAGAAAAGTACGAAATGAGTTTCGTACTTTATAAACATGTTTCATGTTTTACGAACGGAAGTACAAAACTGGTTCGTAAACGTTTCATACTTTCTACGAAAGAGTTTCGCACTTTACGAAATGTTTACGAACAATTACGAACGAAAATACGAATAAGTTCGTAAAAGTTGCATAAAGTACCAAACTCATTCATACTTTTCTACCAAAATTTCGAGTATATTTCGTAAAAGAAATAAGAAACTTTCGAAGTTTTTGTACTCGAGTGGAACATAGAAAAATAGCATCTTCCGTGAGGCCCCTGCTTTTGATTTTCGATTTGTCTTATCTCAACCCACTCTAGTCATTGGTCTTTCTTATTAATTTATAAAAGCTCTTGAAGACAGTAACGCTTTGTTTCTGTTATCAATTGTTCCTTTTATCTTTAGTTTTTATTCTAAAATATTTCAATAATGATGACGAGGGAGGACTGGAATAATGTAGCTTTTACTATCCAAATTCCATGAAATAATGAAAAGAAAGAACAATATTTCTTCTTCTTCTTATGATTATAGCCTTGATCTTAATATCCCATCCTCCTCTGGCCTTTGGTCTTTCTTACTTTTACATGATTCTGCTTGTCAGTGGCAGGGATGCCCAGAATACGATGAGCTTGCTGTGGTCGTCGAGGGAATTGGACTTCTCGTTGATCTCTCCAAACTTGCTGGAGAGAATCCCGAGGGCAACTCAAGTGATGGAGTCCGCCTACACGGAAGCACACCAGACGACGACAATGATGGAGACCTTGGGAGATAACTTGCGAGGGTTGTTGAAGAACAAGAGTATTACTTGCAAGGCTAGGCTCGCAAGACCATCTTTCTCTTTCACCCCTTTTAGTCAGAATTTAATTGATTTGTTCAAAATTTTTTTTTAATGAATTAAATTGGAACTAGTTAAAATGAAAAAAAAGAAGTTTATAAAATATGTAAAAGAGTAATTAATAAAAGAATGAGTCATGGAGGGTATATCAGGCTCCCATCAAGTCAAACAAAGTCTCCCGGTCGGAAATAAATGGCCGGTGATTGAGACGCCTTAACTTGCCGTGAATGATGGGGATTGTGGAGGATGATGCTGTCAATGTAAGAAGCACTTTATTTCATTATCAGAATTGAATATTCCAACCTCCTTCATCCATACTTAATCCATTACGTGAATCACGCTTCCGATGTTTTTCTCTGTTAAAATTTACAAGAAGACAGTCATCTAGTCATAAGTTTTCATTTCAAAGATAAAATTTTTTAAAAAATAGCAGTGACTAATTTATAAAAAAAAAAGTTAATGAAGCACAATACAATCTTCCCTCATTTTTCTCAAATTTTGTGACCATAATAAAATGAGGAACTTAGAAAGGACATACGGGCACTCTGCAAATACACCGAGGGAGGAATTAGATGTTGCAAACTATTTCTTTATGAGCTAAACAAAAAATCATATCTTAATCTTAAATTTAGTTGTTAGGAATGCTCAAATATTTAGAAACAAGTATCATGAGAACACGACGGAAATTAGTTTGTGGTAGAATTGATCGTTTGGCATTAAAATTATAATCTACCGAAGGCCAACATGCCGGTAATACGGTACAACACAATATATTTTTAAAAAATTATTTAAATTTTGATATAAGGGATTGCATCTTATTAGGAAGAGGACAACTGAACACAGATTCATCTATCGCCGTGTCTTTTAATCCTTCCAGGGGTCGCAACTCAGATTAGAGGATGGCCATGCATGCAAACAAGGGCCGTCGAGATAAATCTCCCAGCGCATCCTTTAATACATGCTATACTTAAGCCCGTTGTAAATATCATAATGGTGAAAGCTTTCGGGCCACCGGAAGCTACAGTAGAAAAGATTGGTGAAAATCAAGCTCGGATGGAAGCAGAAACTCCATGTCTCTCCTACCTTCACGTCGTGAACGCCCAGGTCGTCGTCCTTAGATTTACAGTGGATGGTGAGCACCTGGTCGATACAGTTCTTCATCATCACCATCGCTTTGAACCAGAAAGCATCCGAACCATTGAGCGAGAGGACAAAAGGTGCAAACGATTAGATACTATGAAGCGATGCCAGCATGGAGATGAAGAGTAGCTTCTTCCACAGGTTTGTCATCGTTCTCCCCCCTCTTTAATAGTCCAGAAATGTTGAGATGGAGTTTATGATGTCCTCCTCATATAGTAAATAGTCCATCTGATTTTCCTTTCTTGCAGTTAATTATGATAATCTGGCCGAACAGATCCACGTGATCGTTGTAATAACTATCCAGACCAATTAGATTCTGTTTTTTTTCGTTTCTTTTACATACTTAATTATCTAAACCTGTACTTATTATATATATTTCATTTTGTTTCTTCCATTCAGACACAATCGATGGATTTACATTCTTTGATGATGAGGTATCTACATCACATCTGGATAAAACGGCTGGCTGCGACCTCCTCCACCTTGATCCTTGGCGACTCCCTGTCGATTCACAGCCATCTCATTCCTTTTTATGTTTTCCTGTTCAATCGGGTTGGTTCACGTTATGTTCTTATATTCATAGGCTTTTTGTTAGTACCAATGGAAGAGTTTCTTCTGTTTTGTCAATTCTTTCATATAGTCATTGTAGTTATTCTCGTTTTGTTAATCATGTGCCTGACAAGTTCTTCGTTTCTCCTTCTTTGGTGTGTCATGTTTTGCTTGTTTTCTACACTCCTTGTCCGCACGAAGCCTGAAAGGGCTGGAATAGGCAGAGTCTGGCAGCATCCTTCGTGTTAAACCTTTAATAAATAAAACTTAGGCTTAAGCGATACAAACATTTAGATATATGTTCTTGCTTGGCTGCTAATATTTGTCGCCTCTGTTCAGTAAGGATGATGGTATGTGCCTCTAGTGTAATTTCCATTGGTAAGCTTTGGATGCACGGTGCGTTGCCGTTACCTCAGTTTTAGTTAGTGATTGATTGTTTTCATTCCTCTCCTTAATTTAGTTTTTTTTTTCTATTCAAGAAGGAATAATGGATTTGGTTTCTTTGCATTGCTTCTTTTCATTCCTCAGTTTCAGTTTAGATGAGAACGTAGTAGTAGGAGAGGTTTAAGAAATTCTTATAAGCCCATTTATCCGACTAAATGGAAATAAATAAATAAATAGCTTGGGCAGGTTGATTGCTACTGGTTAACAAAAACCATGAACATGATTGATTTTGCAGGTTTTATTTCTATTCTTAAAGGGTACGACTGATTGCATAATTTGTCCATGTATGGCGCATCATCATCACCATCCTATTGAAGTGACGAACAGACAAAAATCCAGAAACATCATGCAACAATTACACATTCCTCCTTGGGGCTCCCTTCCTCTTTGACCTTTTCCAGCTACCGGTTTCTAGTCGGATGAGCATTCGGACCAGCCAGAGGGGCCTTCCCATTTCCAGCACCATGTATCCCAACGATATCCCCATCCCCATCCCGCTCTCGAAACCCAACGCCGCGTACTCCCACACCATCCATCCCCTGCCTTCCTTCTTTCCATCATCCTTTCCTTCCGACGGTGGCTGTGCTTTCTTGTTTCCCTGATCGCACGATCTCGTGAGCGAAATCCCACATAGTCCGGGATTTCCTTTGAATGAACTATTTGGAAAGGTGTCGATGTGTCCTCTGGATGGTATAGGCCCGGTGAGATTGTTCTATGAGAGGTCCAAAAATCAAAGGGATGTCAGCTTCACCAAGTCCTTTGGAATTTCTCCATGGTTAGAAGAGAGGTCCAGTGATTCCAGATTTGTCAAGTTCCCGACGGATGGAGGGATTGACCCCGTGAAGAGGTTGTGAGAGAAATTCAGACCTTTGAGCGATTTAAGTAATCCAATGTTTTTAGGAATTTCTCCCTTGCTTGATAAGTCAAGCATTGCAAAATGGACATTAATCTTCACCATCTCCATCTCAATCCCTTTCAAGTCAATCATCACCGAATAATATCTCCTACTCCCATTATAATTATCCGAAAACATATATTGATCAGAAAAATCATAACTATTGTCTCCCTTCATTCCAAGCAATTTGACAATGAATTTTTCTGTTATGTTACCCTCGAAATTATTGTTGGAGAGGTCCAATAGGCGTACCTGGGAGAAGTTATGAGTTTCCCTGGAAAAAATAACCTGGCCATGGAAATTGTTGGATTTTAAACTGAGGACCTTCAACGGAAGATCTCCAAACCAATTGGGGAACGAATCACTGATATTGTTGTTGCTAACATCAAAAGCTACCAATTGTTTACAATTCGATGGAGATCTCGGTAACGAGCCCATGAATTGATTTCTGCTGAGTGTAAGTGACGTCAACATACTTCCTTCTTGAAAAATCTCTGGTATCTGACCATGAAACTCGTTTGCCTGAAGGTTCAAGAACACAAGACTACTGGTGACGTTTTCTAGGCAGTCAGGTAGGACCCCGGTGAGACTATTATTCGACAAGTCTAGTAACTGAAGATAGGTAGCATTACATATCACCGAAGACATCTTCCCAGAAAAATGGTTATTGGAAACTGAATAAGACCCCGTTGAATAAGAAGGCAGGGGAAGGGGACCTTCAAATTTATTGTCCGGCAGATCAATAAATTCCAAAAAAGCTGACCGGAGAAAGATGTCTTGGGGCCACCGACCTCCAAAGTTGTTGGTCCTCAAATTAAGATCATAAATGAATGTTGTGGACAACCAAGTGGGAGGAGCACCGCTGATGTTGTTGTAGCTGACATCAAGAATCCTCAAAGATGTGCAATTGGCCAAGGACGTGGGCAACGGCCCACTCAATGAATTTTTTCTCAAGGACAAGTCCTCTAATTCCGAATGATTACCGAGACATTGAGGAATAGCACCCGTGAAATCATTTCCACTCAAGTCAACGTAGGACAGAGAAGTTAGTTGGCAAATGGATGGAGGGATACCTCCCTTGATAAGATTATCATCAAGATGCAATTGTTCCAAGGTGTCAATTCCGATGCTCCATAGCCAAGTCAGTTCCTTAGAGCAAGACAAGAAGGAAGGGAACTTGCTTAGATTGCAACTTTCCATATACAATGACTCACCAGAGACCTCGGAGCGCGATAACACGTAGCTTCCCTTACCCTAATCCTATTTACAAAGTCTATATCGCACTAACCCGTGGATCTCACCAATCCGACTTTCCGATTCGAACCTCTGGTCAATTCGTCTATTTATAATAGACAATAAAATCTAGGATGATATCTTTCCGATATCCCATAATATCATACGAAATCTTATGTTTTATTTTCGTAAGTATGAAAAAAAATTAAATGTTATAAGAAAAGCAAGCGCTTTTCTATTTACATACAAACAAGAGAAGTATTTTAATTTGGGGATTGCAATTTCTTTTGTGTACATGTAATGTGTGATAATTAATCATATGATCTTGAAGGGCTCTGGAAGTCATCCACACGCAAAACACTTTTATTACTCAGAAAGAAAGCAATAACAGCTTCCATCAAGTCAAATAAAGTCTCCCGGTCTGAAATAAATGGCCGGTGATTGAGACGCCTTAAACTTGTCGTGAATGATGAATGGGGTGGTGGATGATGTTGCCAATGTAGTAAATGCTATCGACGCGACGCCCCAAGTCTTCCTGCCTATTGGAGATGGCACGGCTGCTTAGCTTGCCGTGAGCGATGGGGTGTGTGTTGATGCTCTCATTGTAACAACTTTTTCTATATAAAAATCGACTGTTTTAAGCTCTCGAGGTTTATTTCAGTTAATTTGAAAAGAAAAAAAATACTACTTCAGCTTTGTTCAAAGATAACTTTAAAAGAACATGAAATAATCATTCTTACAGAGGTCCTCGAATCACATGTAACAATGCAAGGCTAAAAGTTACCTGATGTTGTTGGATTCCTCATCTGGTGGTGAAATTGAAATTAATTTCCCCAATCAAATTTGGTAGGAAAAGGGCCATCTTTCTAGTATGGTTGTGAAGTAAATGGCCCGCTGATGTATCGTTTTCTTTTTGTATGGATACAAAATTGTCCCGACAAATAGCAGGATGAATGACCGTGTCGATCCTTGGCCTTCACCCATGTGGGGGATGTACGGTACCGTCTGAAGATCAATGAGGCCGTTGATGCTGATATCATCACCTTGGGAGGTGAACATGTTGCGTACGCTCGCTGAGGAACTTCGGAGGAGTTTTACTATGCCCTCCGTTGTCCTTTTCTGGATTTTGTGTGATATTTGATCATTATTTTGTTTTCCAATATCAAGCCTTTAGAGGTGCTAGTTGGAAGATTTTTTTCCTCCTCCGAAGAGGAATAATATTTTCAAGATTTTTCTTTCTTTGTCTAAATTATTGTTTGAAGATTTTTTTTCTTCTAAGAGGAATCATATTTTTTGATGATTTCTTTTCCTTCTCCTAGGGTATTTTTTGAAGATTTGCAAATTTGGGGTATTACACGGTTTCCATGGTAGGTGCAGAGTACCTACTTCGTTTCTTCCTTTAAATGCTTTCCTGTAGCGAGTTTCTTATGATTTTGTTTTGTGTTTGAATTCCTTTCTCGGCTGCCTGAAAGTCTATAGACGTATATTATCTATGATAAAAATGAAAAAGGCACCAATATTAATGGTACCCAAACTTTAAAAATCCACTATATAAATACGATTCTAGATTATTATTTTTAAATCAACGTAAATGTGACATAATATTTTTAATATATCTAATTAATTTATAATTCTCTACCAACCTCACCAATTTAATAGAAGTTATGGCTGAGAACCTACGTCTATTGGCAGATCTTTTACAGGAAAAACTTAAAAGGAGTTTGAGCTATTTTTGTAACATGGGGTTTAAAGAAGAGAGGTCCAGTGATTCCAAATTTGTCAAGTTCCCGATGGATGGAGGGATCGAACCCGTGAAGCGGTTGTGAGAGAAATTCAGACCATTGAGCGATTTTAGTAACTAATGCTTTTAGGGATCTCTCCATGAAACTGATAGCTCGATAAGTCAAGCATTGCAAATTGGACATTAATCTTCACCAGCTCCATCTCGATCCCTTTCAAGTCAATCATCACCGAATAATATTCCCAAAGCCGACTATTTGAACTCATATATTGATTGCCAAAATAATAATTATAGCCTCACGTCATCTCGAACATTTCACTGATGAATTTGTCTTGTAGATTGCCGTTGAAATTGTTGCGGGAGAGATCCATGATTCGTGCCATTGAGAAAGGATGAGTACCCCCGACAATATTTACATGGCCATAAAAATGATTGGATCTTAAACTGATGACCATCACCCCTAACCAATTGGGGAATGAATCTATTATTTTGTTGGTGCCAACGTCCAGGGATTCCAAATTTTTGCAATGGGATAGAGATCTCGGCAACGGTCCTTCGAATTGATTTATGCTTGCGGGTAATAGTAGTAGTGAAAACAACTTGTAAGGACATAATTTCATTGGACAACATAATTTACTCTATATCAAATTGTAATGATCATGTAAATGCCGTCATGTTCCATACGTGGGTCCTGAGCTTCCCCTACTCGGCACACCTGCCGGGCATCCCGCTCTCCTCTGCACTGGTTCGACGCGCACAGGAGGAGCTCCCCATCCACACTTTGGATACCATCTCCCACGTCAGCCGGATGTCCGCATAAGACTTCTCGTTCATAAACGCTCTAAATTGCTTTTTAACGCCACTAAATGCCTTATCCCTTTTAAGTGGTAAAGTAACTGTTGCGACGCTCGACCTTGCGTTGACCAAATTTATCCAGCTACCTACAATTCATAGAAATCTACGAGGCAACGGAAATCGTTACACGATTGTCGTCAGCAATAAACGAGAAAGCGAAAAAACACGGAAATATACGTGGTTCGGCGAATATGCCTACATCCATGGGAGGTCCTTTGAGATCCACTAGGTAAAGTCCGAAATTACAATTACAAGAATATCGCCCCCTGATGATCACTCACCATACAAAATTCACTCTAAGTGTTTCCCGTACCCCAAGACCTAATACTATCACGTCTTAAATGAGGTGTGTATAATACTCATTCACCTAGACATATATATTGGTCTTTTGCCATCAAATAATCCAAAAATATCTTCATAATATTATCCGAATATTACCTAAATATCTCCCAAATATCTCCATCCATATTCTCCCTATATATTTGAATATTTCCTACGATACTCTTGTAAATTTTGAACTAAATCAGTGACAATCTTCTTTCCCTGTCATTTGGTGGAGATACAGTCGGAACTCAACTAATTTAGTAAAGCTAAAGTTTCTCACCTCTATCATTTCTTTTCCTTGCTTAGATTTTGGGGTTTCACACAACCACTTTGTTTCACTTTGATATTTATATTCATCCAAGTCTTTCCAAACCATCGGAGACGGCATTTAACGATGGGGACGGTCTGTATAGGAGGAATAGAAATTAATGTCTATATATATACACATGATTGAAGTAATCTTTGAATTGAATACAAGTATTTGATGCCTCTTTCTATTGATCTGAACGCACTCAGTTACAATCATACGCTTTCTTATAAGTTAACAGCAAAAAAGAAATGCAGCTACTCATTTAATTGTGCTACATCACCATAAAATGATTTGTCATTCCCGGCATCAAACCTGGAGAGTTGTTCAAGGAGCTTTTGAATGTAACAAATTAAGAAGGGTGTTAAATGTCATAGTAATTTGAAATCAACAATGTGGTCACAATATTAAATGGCCTAAGAAGTTGATAGATGTTAGTAGCTTTAGGAAGTTGATACAAGTTAATGGCATAGAAACTTCTCTAGATCTTTCTTATGACTCTATATAAGGATTAATATTCTCCAAAAATGTTGTACTGCAATTAAGAAAAAGCCAAGAAAGCATTTTGGCTACAAGAAAAAAAAGAAAAGGCTCCGCGGTTAGTCAAAATTATTCTCTCCAAGATCATCAATCTTTATTTTCAGAAACACCACCTTGTGTCTCAAAGTTTAGCATTCGCTTCATGCAACACAGCAAATCCCCGATTTCTAAACAACCCCAACATACATTACATATTTGTGAAAAGAGGTTCCCAAAAAAAATCAGACGGAACTGGGAGCAGGCCTTCAAATTGGTTATCCGGCAAATGAATAAAAGGAGCTCATTGTTCTGTTTTCATGAGAGGTTTGTTCTTTAAACCCCCTGTACAAATATAGCCTAAACTCCTCTCAAGTCTCTGTCTCTCCTTAGAAAATTATGTTCTTAAACACGTTTCGTAAGTAGCTTTTCGACATGTAACCCATGCCCCCTACTCTTCGTACTCCACCTCCCATTCTTCATCTTTCTCCGTTTTTTCTTTGTGTGTGTTTTCCGGTGCTAAGTAACAAAAGTTACAACCCCATAGTTTCCGATTTCAAAAATCCACATCACCAAACTCACTCTTCTAAGGGGTTGTTCAAAACTGCAAAATGAAAATTCACCCCTGTGCTTATCAGGAACATAAAGATCAACTGTTAACCATCTATCGGAGTTCCCCCCTCCCCATCGATGTTCGAATTTTTTTAACTGGCAGCTACATCTTTATGTGGCAAGGAGTTCCTACTTTCGGGAGGTGCAAGAACAAAGAAAGCACAAACCTGGTAGCTTTTTGGATAAGGAGAAATAAACAGAGGTTGGGATAAAGCTCTCTTACATTTGTAATTTTTAACATACGAGAGGCTGCACGCTTTATTAATACATAGCATATCATCATCATGTTGAAGCAAAATCCAGAAACAGTCAACATTCCATATAGGTTGGATTCTCACAGGTTACCTTCGACCATTCCTCCGTTGGTCACCCTTCTTCCTCTTGGACATTTTCCTATAATTATCTTCCAGTCTGATGACCACTCGGACTAGCCAGAGAGGCCTTCCCAATTCCAGCACCATGTATCCCAACGATATCCCCATCCCCATCCCGCTCCCGAAACCCAACACCACGTACTTCCACTCTAGCCAGCCTCCGCCCTCCTCTCCACCGTCCTTTCCTTCCGACGGTGGCTGTACTCCCTGACCGCACAATCTCGTGAGCGGAATCCCACATAGTCCGGGATTTCCTTTGAATGAACTATTCGGAAAGGTGTCGATGTGTCCTCCTGATGGTATAGGCCCCGTGAAGTTGTTCCATGAGAGGTCCAAAAATCCAAGGAATGTCAGCTTCACCAATTCCTTTGGAATTTCTCCAATCAGATGGTTAGAAGAGAGGTCCAGTGATTCCAGATTTGTCAAGTTCCCGACGGATGGAGGGATCGACCCCGTGAAGAGGTTGTGAGAAAAATTCAAACCTTTGAGCGATTTAAGTAATCCAATGTTTTTAGGAATCTCTCCATGAAAGTGATTACTCGATAAGTCGAGCATCGCAAAATGGACATTGATCTTCACCATTTCCCTGTTGATCCCTTTCAAGTCGATCGTCACCGAGTAATATTCCTCAAAAGCATTATTTGACTGCAGATATTGCTTGCCAAAATCGTAATTATTGTCTCTTGTCATGCTGGACATTTCGATGATGAATTCATCTTGCAAATTTCCATCGAAACTATTGTGGGAGAGGTCCATGATGCGTGCCATGGGGAAAGAATGATTTTCCTTGGAAATAATAACACGACCGTGGAAATAGTTGGATCTTAAACTGAGCATCTTCAACGGGAGATCCCCCAACCAATTGGGGAATGAATCCTCTATTTTGTTGTTGGAAAAATCCAAAACTTCCAATTGTTTACAATGGGATAGAGATCTCGGCAATGGGCCCTTGAATTGATTTCCGCTGAGATCAAGTGACGTCAACTTACTTCCTTCATGAAAAATCTCTGAAATCTGACCCTGAAACTCATTTGCCCGAAGGTTCAGGATTAGAAGACCCCTGGTGACGTTTTCTAGGCAGTCAGGCAGGACCCCAGTGAGACTATTATTTGACAAGTCTAGCAACTTAAAATTGGTGGCATTGCATAGTAGTGAAGAGAGGCTCCCAGAAAAATGGTTATTGGAAACTGAAAAATAGAAAGTGTCTGCGGTCGGAACTGGAAGAGGGCCTTCGAATTTGTTGTCAGATAGATCAATAAAAGAAAAGAAAGATGACCGGAGAAAGATGTCTGGAGGCCACTGACCTACAAAGTTGTTTGCCCGCAAATCAATATTAGAAATGGACGACGCAGGTAACCAGGTGGGAGGAGCACCATTGATGTTGTTATAGCTGACATTAAGAATCATCAAAAATGTGCAATTGGCCAAGGAGGGTGGCAGCGACCCACTCAATAGATTGTCGCCCAAGTATAACATTTGTAATTTCGTAAGATTGCCGAGACACTGAGGAATGATACCCGTCAAATAATTTCCAATCAAGTCAACGTAGGACAGAGAAGTTAGTTGGCAAATGGATGGAGGGATACTTCCCTTGATAAGATTATCATCAAGATTCAATACTTCCAAGGTGTCAATTCCGATGCTCCAGAGCCAACTCGGTATCTCTTGAATCCTGTTTTCCGAGAGGTAAAGAAATCTCAGTTCCTTAGAGCGAGACAAGAAGGAAGGAAACTTGCTCAAACTGCAACTTCCCATATTCAATCTTTGGAGCTTTGGCAATGAGAACCCGTGGTTTGCATCCCCACCCGAAACGGAGAGCCCAAACAGATGGAGGAACTGGAGATCCTCGAGGGTTGACAATATCCCCAAGTCAAGCTCACTGGTGAAATTGTTCAGTGATAGGCCCAGATAAGTCAATCGCGAGAGGTTTCCAATTGAATTGGGAACTGCTCCAGTGAAAGAGCAACCCTCGAGGGATAAGTATTCAAGACTAGGACTCCACTTGGATTTGGGAAGGGTGCCGATTAGATCGTGATTCCACGATATGTCAATCACTTGAAGATTTGGCAGCCCAAATATATATTCTTGGAATCTCCCCTCCATGAAACAATTAGAAAGGTCTAGGGAAATCAAAGAAGAAGAGAAGTTCATAAAGGATGTAGGAGTGACCGTGGACATATAGACATACCCAAGATTGAGTTCCTCCAACTGAGTCAGGTTGCTGGTGAGCATTCTCATGGTATGATCTTGCATCTCCAGCCACAAATTACCAGAGAGATCGAGGGAAATCAGCTTCGACAATTTTGAGATTTCATTAGGAAGGATGCCTGAAATTCTTGATGAAGAGAGATTAAGGAGGGTCAGCCGTGAGAACATGCCAATCTTCGTTGGGACGGTCGAGCCAAGGAGGTCGTTTCCAGCAAGGCTGAGGCTACGGAGGCGGCGAAGAGAAAACAGGGGGCTGCCAGAATGGATGGAGCCACGAAGCCAGGCACAGGTCAAGTCGAGGCTGATGACGTCGCCAGTGGAATTGTCGCAGGTGATGCCGTCCCAGGAGCAGCAATCCTTATCCTCCCTCCATGAGGCAACTTTAGGGTAGGAAGCATTCTGACGGTAACAATCAATGGTTGAGAAGGGGTTCACAAAAGAGTAGCTTGGAGCAATAGAGAAGGAGTGTATGAAACGAAGCAGGCCATCTCTCTGGTCAGGATGACAGGAGACGGAAGAGGGGGATGGTGAGGCGACAAGGAGGTGGTTGGGAAGGCAAACGCAGACCAGTAAAAATAAGAAGCAGAGGATGATGTTGATGATGATGAAACCACCAGCATCTCGTCTCATGTTTTGGGCAAAGTTTTGTGACTAATGAAATAAAAGGAACTTAGAAAGGACAGACAGACACACTGCAACTACGCAAGGAAGGAATTCGGATCCATATTTATACTCTTTTATAATAAAGAAAAAATATCATCTTTCTCTTTCACCCCTTTTTAGTCAGAATTTAATTGATTTGTTCAAAAAGTTATATTTTAATGAATTAAATTGGAACTAGTTAACACGAAAAAGAAGTTCATAAAATATGTAACAGAGTAATTAATAAAAGTATGGGTTTAAAAATAAATTAATTCGGAAGTATAAGTCTTTGGAGTTTGTCAGACTCCTATCGTTCGTCGTTCATTGGAAAACTGTTAATATACACAATACGAGTAAAATTGCATTGCTTCACTTTTTCATAAGTATAAAAAATAAATAAATGTCATAAGAAAAGTAAGCGCTTTACTATATCCCTACAAACAAGAAAAATATCTAAAACGAGAGTATTAAAAGAATTAATTTAATTTGGGGATTTCAATTTCTTTTGTGTACATGTAATATGTGATAATTAATCATATGATCTTGAAGGGCTCTGGAAGTCATCAACACGCAAAATACTTTTATTACTCGGAAAGAAAGAAAGCAGCAGCTTCCATCAAGTCAAACAAAGTCTCCCAGTCTGAAATAAATGGCCGGTGGTTGAGACGCCTTAAACTTGCCGTGAATGATGGGGATGGTGGATAAAAGACAATTTATTGAATACTTGTCGTTACAAAAAGAGATTAAGATGATTATTTGGTCTGATAATTATGGATGAAAGCAAAAGGTCATCCATTCTACACTAACAAATATGTGAATGTACATAAAAAGTCACGAGGAGAAAGACTTTCTATGAAGGTTCCTCAGGTCGTCCATGTCCCCACACGCGCGAAGCATTTATTCTCCAAAAACAACAACCAGACTAAGTCTATCGAAGTTCCAGTTTGAATTAAATGGTATAAGAAAAGTTGAGCTATTGACACGACGCCCCAAGTCTTCCTACCCATTGGAGACGGCATGGCTGGTTAGCTTTCCGTGAGTGATGGGGCGTGTGTTGATGCTGTCAACGCAACACTTTTAGGTAGAATCAACCCAAGTATGAAGTTTGTTTTAATGCGTGATTGGTACTAAAAAAGTAACAATCAATCATCTTTGAAAAAAAGTTATTAAACAGAAGACACAAATCCACATCCAATTTATTATAACAAATCCCAACACGCAAAACACTTTTTTATTTTTTCGTAAATCAACATGCTTAACTTGGTGTGATGTATCATGCTGTCAATGTAGTAAGAACTTTATTTCACGGGAAATTAATTATTTCGAGTTGTTCATCCGAATGATGTTTCTTAATGTTAATTTATGAGAAAAGTACGAAATGAGTTTCGTACTTTACAAACATATTTCATGTTTTACGAACGGAAGTACGAAATTGGTTCATAAACGTTTTGTAAAGTACGAAACTCATTCGTACCTTTTTAAAAATTTCGAGTATATTTCGTAAAAGAAATAAGAAACTTTGAAAGTTTTTGTACTCGAGTGGAACATAGAAAAATAGCATCTTCCGTGAGGCCCCTGCTTAGATTTTCGATTTGTCTTATCTCAACCCACTCTAGTCATTGGTCTTTCTTATTGATTTATACAAAATAATATAAAATAGCACTTTTTACCTGTATTTTCCTTAGTTTTATTATATCAAAAAAAGAGTCATAATTTATAAAAGTTCTCGAACGCAGTAACGCTTTGTTTTTTGTTATCAATTGAGCCTTAACTCGCCTTGAATGATGATGTTGTCAATGTAAGAAGCAGTTTATTTCATTATCAGAATTGAATATTCCAACCTCCTCCATCCATACTTAATCCATACGTGAATCACACGCTTCCGATTGTTTTCTCTGTTAAAATTTGTGAGAAGACTCTCGTCTAGTCATAAGTTTTCTTTTCAAAGATAAAATTTTTTAAAAAATAGCAATGACTAATTTATAAAAAAAAAATAACTAAAGCACAATACAATCTTCGCTCATTTTTCCCAAATTTTGTGACCATAATAAAATGAGGAACTTAGAAAGGACAGACACACACTCTGCAAATACTCCGAGGGAGGAATTAGATGTTGCAAACTATTTCTTTATGAGGTAAACAAACAATCATATCTTAATCTTAAATTTAGTTGTTACGAATGCTCAAATATTTAGAAACAAGTATAAATTAAAATAAGACAAAGGATAAGTGATTAAAGTTGATAAATGTAGAATGAAAAGGAAAAATATAATGAGAACACGATGGCATTCTGTATAGGAAAGCGTTTCTCTAGTAATAACAAAAGACAAGCATTAATTTAATAAATATTGTTATTAAAAAGAGATTAAGATGATTATTTGGTCATGGATGAAAGCAGAAGTCATCCATTCTGCACTAACAAATATATGAATGTACATAGAAAGTCACAGGAGGAGAAAGACTTCCTATGAAGGTGCCTCAGGTCGTCCATGTCCCCACACGCGCAAAGCATTTATCTCCGAAAACAACGACCAGACTAAGTCTATTGAAGTTCCAGTTGGAATTAAATGGTATAAGAAAAGTTGAGCTATTGACAGAACGCCCCAAGTCTTCCTACCCTTTGGAGATGGCATGGCTGGTTAGCTTGCCTTGAGCGATGGGGCGTGTGTTGACGCTTTCCACGCAACATTTTTAGATAGATTCAACCCTTTTTATATATGTTGCTCTTACCCGATTGGATTCCATACTTCGCTTGGAATTTCTCAATGGCTTGAATTTCATACTTCTCTTATAATTTCACCATTCGTTAACATCTCCGATCAAGAAACCGGTCGGACCAAAATTTCACGTGTCAACACCCGGCCACAAAATATTATACGAACCAGATCTCCATCCCAGACAACACAAAGTTTGTACATCGCAACATTAGTTTTCACCAAGCTTTGCAGTTAGATCTTCTCATGGGAGAAACGTAAAAGGAGTTTGAGCTATGTTTGTAACATGGCGTTTAAAGAACAAGCCCTCTCGAGAAAACCCAGAACAATGGACCCTCCCTCCCCTTCTTCCTCAAAACATCAACTTCAAATCACTAATTCCACCTTCACCGCATCAAACAAACGAAAAGGAAAAAGGAAGGAGGGAGATGAGTTGTGAGAAGGTAAGTATGCATCAAACCCCACTGGTATTTCCAATCCAACACACACTGAGGATAGCTTCACAACAATTTAGTCAAGTTATGAATGACATGACCATCCGGACCAGCCAAAGGGGCTTTCCCATTTCCAGCACCACTTATCCCAACGATATCTCCATCCCCTTCCCCATCCCGAAACCCAACGCCGCGTACTCCCACACCATCCACGCCCCGCCTTCCTTCTTTCCATCATCCTTTCCTTCCGACGGTGGCTTGCTTTCTTGTTTCCCTGACCGTACGATCTCGTGAGTGGAATCCCACAAAGTCTAGGATTTCCTTGGAACGACTACTCCAAAAGGTGTTGAAGTGTTCTCGGGATGGTATAGGCCTTGTGAAGATGTTCCATGACAGGTCCAAAAATCAAAGGGATGTCAGTTTCACCAATTCCTTTGGAATTTCTCCATCAAATGGTTAGAAGAGAGGTCCGGCGGTTCTAGATTTTCGCAACGGGATAGAGATCTCGGTAACGGTCCCTTGAATTGATTTCTGCTGAGATCAAAGGACGTCAACCAACTTGCTTCATGAAAAATATCTGGAATCGTACTACGAAAGTTGCGTGAAGGTTTAAGTATAAAAGATCCCTAGTGACGTTTTTCAAGCAGTCAGGTAGGGCCCCTGTGAGACTATTATTTGACAAGTCTAGCACCTAAAGATTGATAGCATTACCTATTAACGAAGACATCCCCCATAAAAATGGTCACTGGAAATTGAATAGCTCTGCATGGAATTAGAAGGTAGTGGAAGAGGACCTTCCATTTAATTGTTAGACAAATTAATATGATAAATGGATGACGTGATTAACCAAGTGGGAGGAGTTCCTGTCATATTGTTGTAGCTGATATCCAGACTCCACAATGATGTACAGTTGGCCAAGGAGGTTGGCAACGATCCACTCAATGAATTGTTGCTCAAGTTCAACCCTTGCAAAATGGTAAGATTACCCAAACACTGAGGAATGACACCTGTAAAATAGTTTCCGCTCAAGCCTACGTAGAATAGAGAAGTCATTCAGCATATGGACGGATGGATGCTTCCCCTGATAATATTATCATCGAGATACAATTCCTCCAATGTATCATTTCGGATGCTCCAGAGCCAACTGGGTATCTCTTGAATATTGTTTCCCGAGAGGTCTAGACTTCTCAGTTCCTTTGAGCCAGACAAGAAGGAAGGGAACTTTCTCAAATTACAACTTAACATGAATGAGTCTTGGAGCTGCGGCAAAGAGGACCCGACGTTTGCATCCTCGCCCGAAACAGAGAGGCCAAATAGAGAGAGGAACTGGAGCTCCACAAGGGTTGACAATATCCCCAAGTCAAACTCACTCCTGAAATTGTTATATGATATATCCAAGTAAGTCAATCACGAGAGGTTTCCGATTGAAGTGGGAACTGTTCCCGTGAAATTGCAAACCTTGAGGGACAGATAATCAAGACTGGGGCTCCACTTGGATTTTGGAAGGGTGCCGTTTAGATGTTCATTCCTCGATATGTTTATAACTTGCAGATTTGGCAGCCCGAAGATAAATTCGGGAAATTTCCCTCTCAACAAACAATCTGAAAGCTCAAGGGAAATCAAAGAAAAAGATAAGTTCATAAAGGATGTAGGAACAATCGTGATCATATGGACCAACCCGAGATTGAGTTCCTCCAACTGTGTTAGGTTGCTGACAAGCATTCTCATGGTATGATATTGCACCTCCGAGCCAAAAATTATCGGAGAGATCAAGGGAAACCATCTTCGACAATAGTGAGATTTCTGTTGGAAGGATGCCTGAAATGTTGGAATAAGAGAGATTAAGGCATGTCAACTGAGTGAACACGCCAATCTCTGGCGGGACGGCCAAGAAAAGGAGGTCATTTCCATTAAGGCAGAGGCGATGGAGGTGGCGAAGAGAAAATAGGGGACTGGTGGAATTGATGGCCCCTTGAAGCCCAGCACTGGTCACGTCGAGGCCGATGACGTTGCCAGTGGAATTGTCGCAAGTGATACCGTACCAGGAGCAGCAATCCTCGTTCTTCCTCCACGAAGCAACTATAGGGCCAGTGATAGACAAGGACTGTTTAAAACGAAGCAAGGCGTGTCTCTGGTCAGGATGACCGGGCAAGGAAGAGGTGGATGGTAGAGCCACGAGTAAAAACAAGAAGCAGAATGATGATGATGACGAAACCACCAGCATCTCATCTCATGTTTTGGGCAAAGTTTTGTGACCAAATGAAATAAAAGGAACATAGAAAGGACAGACAGACACATTGCAAATACTCAAGGGAGGAATTCAGATCCATATTTATTTTCTTTTTGTAATAAAGAAAATGTCAAATTAACAATTCTATCATGTAGTATATATCATTTTTCCGATCTATCCTGTCGTTTGAAACGTATCTTATAGTAATCCGTACTTAAGACCTTATTTCGACGTTATCCTCCGTTAGCCCGCCTTCTGACGGAGTCCAACGTGGCAGCCCGCGTGGCTATGACGGCGCTAAAAAATCACCGTTAGCCGAACGATACGATAGATTAGGAAAAACGGAAAAAGTATATGATAGAATTGCTAAATGGGCCAAAAATATAAATGATATTTTATTTATTTCCGATATTGGGAAGGGAGATTCCACATCATACAACGAGCCAAAAGTTTTCTGACCTCAACCAATCCCAGCAACCGCAATTAGATAGACTGAACGGATAATTTTACTTCATTGGTCCTAAAAATTCCAGCCGAACCCTTTTTGTCGCCGCCTCCCGCTTCCCTAAACCGTTCGCTTCGAAACCCGACCAGAAATTCTGGAGGTGAAAACATGATGCCCAAGCACTGACCCGACCCAGAACGCTGCCCCCGCCTTGGCGACCTGCCACGCCGACTAGCCAAGGCTTTGCCTCCCCTACGACAGCCCCATCCACTCTGTCAACCTCCTCTCCAGAAAATACCACAGCTCCTAGATATGCGACAACTGCTCTACGGAGCCCGCTGCCTCCCTCTGCTCCTCCGACAAGCTCGCGCTCGGCGACGACTACGACGGTGACGCCCATTCCTCCTCCCACAGCCACAAGAGGACCCCGCTCGAGGGGTTCTCCGGGTACCCTTCCCCCTTGGAGATCGCCACGGCTTGCGGGATCCAATTGGATAAATATAAAATATCATTTATATTTTTTGGCTAGTTGACAATTATATTCTGTAATTTTTTTGTTTTTTCCGATCTATCATATCGTTCCGCGACGTGAGCTGACACGTTGGACTTCGCTAAATGACGAGCTACCGGAGGATAACGTCGAAATAAGGTCTTAAGTACGGGTTACTGTAGGATACGTTTCAAAGGACATGATAGATCAGAAAAATGGAGTACAGAACAAGATAAAATTGCTAATTTAGCCAAAAGAAAAATATCATCTTTCTCTTTCACCCCTTTTTAGTCAGAATTTAATTGATTTGTGCAAAAAGTTATATTTTAATGAATTAAATTGGAACTAGTTAAAATGAAAAAGAAGTTTATAAAATATGTAACAGAGTAATTAATAAAAGTATGGGTTTAAAAATACATTAATTCGGAAGTATAAGTCTTTGGAGTTTGTCAGACTCCTATCGTTTGTTCGTTCATTGGAAAACTGTTAATATACACAGTACGAGTAAAATTACATTGCTTCACATTTTCATAATACACAGTACGAGTAAAATTGCATTGCTTCACATATTCATAATACACAGTACGAGTAAAATTGCATTGCTTCACATTTTCATAAGTATAAAAAAATAAATGTTATAAGAAAAGTAAGCGCATATTTTAAAAAAGTATACTAAAAAAACTATTTTAATTTGGGGATTTCAATTTCTTTTGTGTACACGAAACATGTGATAATTAATCATCATGATCTTGAAGGCTCTGTAAGTCATCCACATGGAAACACTTTTATTACTCAGAAGGAAAGCAGTAACTTCCATCAAGTTTAACAAAGTCTCTCTGTCGGAAATATTTTTTTATGAGCTAAACAAAAATCATATCTTACTAATGTTCAAATATTTAGAAACAATTATAAAATTAAAATATGACATTAAATAAAAAGTTATTAAAGTTGATAAATGTGGAATGAAAAGGAAAATATAATGAGAATATCATGGCGTTTTCTATAGAAAGGCGGAGTTTCTCTAGTAATAACAAAAGACAATCATTAATTTAGTAAATAACTTTCGGTACAAAAAGGAGATTAGAGATGATTATTTAGTTTCATAATTATGGATGAAAGCAAAAGGTCATCCATTCTACACTAACAAATATATGAATGCACATAAAAAGTCACTGGAGGAGAAAGACTTAATATGAAGGTTCCACGTGTCATTCATGTCCCATGCATTTATTCTCCGAAAACAACGACCAGACTAAGTCTCCCGAAGTTCCTGTTGGAATTAAATGGTATAAGAAGAGTTCAGCAATCGACACGACGCCCCAAGTCTTCCTGCCCGTTGGAGACGGCGTGGCTGCTTAGCTTGCCGTGAGTGATGGGGCGTGTTGACGCTGTCAACGCAACAACTTTTTAATATAAGAATCGACTTTTTTAAGTTCTTGAGGTTTATTTCAGTTAATTTGAAAAAAACAAATTACTTCTTCATGCTCTGTATGCATCACAAAACCTTTGTACTCTGTGAACAATATGTCTTTATAACATAAGCTTTTATGCTCTGTTTAACAAAAACTATATGGTTTTGTAAAAAGCAATACTCGTATTCGCACCTATGTAGGGGGAGTTACTTGCAAAATATTTGCCTTAACGATAAATGTTTTTTCATCATCAAAAGGGGGAGATTGTTGAATAGGTTTTAATGATGAGCGTTGACCTTGTTTGAAAAAAAAGTCAGACATCTACATTATAGAAGCTACACACGTTGAGAAGTTTCTGCGTGAAATATTTTTGTAATTGAATGATTATTTAGTAGTTGTTTAATTTCGAAAATAAAATGAATTGATCGAGATATTAATTTGATTGAAATCCCTCGATTACGTTTCCATTTTTCACAGAAGTAAATATATCACCTATTTGTGGTAAGATTTTGTAAGGTTGTCTTCAACCTTCTGTGGATCAATCTGACTACTAATGAACCATTATTTGTGATGATTATTTACGTCATATGTCTAGGTTCGCTGTAATAAACATCCTGGATAAAATAAAATCGAATTTGGTGATTTTGGAAGTTAATCTTGGATTATTTCTATTCGTAGAAGGTACATGATCAGATTCACATAGAACCTTCTTTATCACATAATTCATGGGGATATCATCAAATCATAATCATTTTGATATGATATGATTATCTAAATAATATCTGTTTGAGCATCTCGTTTTGTAAATATAATATCATTATACTATCTAACATTTACTTTCTTTATGCGTAGAGGACTGATTGGCCAAGATTCCAATTCTACATTTAGTCTAGGTCATTCTGTATAATTAGGAGATTATTCAGCTTCATTCTCTAGTAATTGAAATACGTGTATCATATTATAAAATACAGAGAGCATATTGAGGGCTTGTAACTTTTCGTTTGAGCTTTGTTAGTCACAAACGATGGACGCTAGCTGTAGAAGGCTGCATCATTGGTGAAGTCTTCTGGGAGAGTGACCTGGGGGCTACGAGGGACTCATGGTTAAAGGCCGCAGGAGACGTTGGTGGAGGCGTGCTGTTGGAGTTGGCGTCACCAACGTGCAGTCAGCGGGCCGGAGAGAAGGGCGGATACCCTAGGAGCATAGAAGGTGAGAAACTAACCAGCTTTTGCGGTGTAACGTTCTGTTTGTGCAGGAACCTAGGAAAGTGGCCGATGTCTGCTTGCATGAGGCTTGTTGCGTGCTTGCGTAGAGCTTGCTATGTGCTTGCGTGGGGTTCGCCACGTAATCGCTATCTCGAGGAGGTTGCACAGGTCGTGTGGAGCCGCCGGAGGGAATATCCATCCTTGGATAGGGGTCACTGTCTGCTTGCGTAGGGTTCGCTACGTGCTCGCGTGGGGTACGCCACGAAGTCGTTTTCCCGTGGGGATTGCACTTGGTTACCTTTGTTAATCACGTTAACACGTGCAGCGAGTCACATTTGGTACAGAACCTCTTGGTCTATGAAGTAGAGGGTTGACACATTTGGTACATTACCTTCTGGTCTGTGTTGTGCATTACCTTTGATACAGAACCTTTCTGTCTGTGCTATGAAACTCGGTCATTCAAGTACAGAACCTTCTGGTCTGTGCTATAAAAGTCGATCGCAGATCACCATATGTAATCTCTACTACGTTACATAAGAGTGATAACCATCTAAATTTTGGGTGAAGAGTTGATGTAAACAACTTGCCGAACCACTATAAAAGTCTGGCGTCAATAAAAAAAATTACAGTCACATTAGTACGTTCTTTCTTACAGAAACCTGTCTCTACGGTTCTATTTTACATAAGCTTTCTTTCGCTGCGAACTTTGTCGAAAAGGAGTCAAAAATCCTTAATTTGACTTTAACACTAATTCACCTCCTCTTAGTGTAATAAAAAATATTTAACACGAGTGTACTAAAAAAATTAATTTAATTTGGGGGTTTCAATTTCTTTTGTGTACGTATAATGTGTGATAATTAATCATATGATCTTGAAGGGCTCTGGAAGTCATCCACACGCAGCACACGTTTGCTACTCATAAAGAAAGAAAACAGCAGCTTCCATCAAGTCAAACAAAGTCTCCCGGTCTGAAATAAATGGCCGGTGATTGAGACGCCTTAAACATGCCGTGAATGATGGATGGGGTGGTGGATGATGTCGTCAATATAATAAATGCTATCGATGCGACGCTCCAAGTTGTCCTGGCTGTTGGAGACGACATGGCTGCTTAGCTTGCCGTGAGCGATGGGGCGTGTGTTAATGCACTCATTATAACAACTTTTTTTATATAAGAATCGACTATTTTAAGCACTTGAGTTTTATTTCAGTTAATTTGAAAAGAACAAAATGCGACTTCAGCTTTGTTGAAAGATAACTTTAAAAGAACATGAAATAATCGTTCTTACAGATGATTTTTACGTGCTATAATCGATACGCGAGTATACTTGCGCACAACACAATTTTTGCATGACACTAATCTTGTAGCATTTTGGATAGGAGAAATAGACAGGGGTTGGGATAAAGCTCTCTTGCATTGTAATTTTTTAACGTGTGAGAGGCTGCATGCTTTATTAATACACAGCATATCATCATCATGTTGAAGCAGCAAACAAAGAAAAATCCAGAAACATTCCTCAATACATCTTAAGTTGGATCCTCACGGTTTACCTTCGACCATTCCTTCGTTGGTCACCCTTCTTCCTCTTGGACATTTTCCTATAACTAGCTTCGAGTTTGATGACCATTCGAACTAGCCAGAGAGGCCTTCCTATTTCCAACACCGTGTATCCCAATGATATCCCCATTCCCATCCCATTCCCGAAACCCAACACCACGTACTTCCACTCCAGCCACCCTCCACCATCCTTTCCTTCCGATGGTGGGTGTGCTTCCTTATTTCCCTGACCGCACAATCTCGTGAGCGGAATCAGTTTTTGTTTAAGCCACAACCATGAGTTGGTGTGCTGTTTTGTTGACTAACAGTTACTGTTTCTGGTATGCAAACAACCTAGTTATGTAATTTGTCGCAGTAATATGCAATTGCCATGATCTGATCTGATGTGTAATTTCTTATCTCAAAATCTGAAAATTTAAGTACAAATATGACTTCCACAATCCATGATGGCCATGATCAAATTTCAGTAATCTGTAATGGCCATTATCAATACCAATACATGACTTCCAAAATCCATAATCCACAATACATAGATTCAAGTACAACTGTAGATGACCTAGTGCTGAAGACATCAACCTAACTGAACAAAAAATAACCCAAATTGAAGGCCATAAACATCACCACCAACAATCGCAAAACTGTTATTTCGATCTTCATTTTATGAACCGTCAATTTTTTAGAATCATCAGCTTTTTACAACTTTTGAATCTTCCCTTCCATCTTACAAATATGCTCCTCATTAGCTTGACATTTCTTTTGGAGCAAATCAATTTTTTCCTCCATAAGCTTCTTCGAATCCAAAATCTGAACCGTCACTCTTTCTGTCGAATTGGTAAATTCTCGTCGACCCATTCAAAGAACTCACAATTATCTTCCTGATATTAATTACAAACAATGTAAACAAGGACCATACGTAAAATCTGCTAGCACGCCTTCCAGATAAAAAAAGCATTACCTTCCAGCATGCACACCTACAGAAATGACGGCTTGGATTTCTCTTAGTCCATGATGTGTACAAGACGACCCTCCTGCCAGTGGTTACAAACACATACACCCACACTAGAGCTTGAGTGGACAGACCCGGCCGAGCATCCACCTTCACTCACTTCCAAATGGAGAGAGATGAGGAAAACCTACACTTACCAGACATGAATCTTCAATTTCCGAAAATTTCAAGGCCGCCTGCGCTGATGCGTTTCAATTAGGGTTAGGTTTCGGAGAAATCGTTTTGGGGAAGAAACAAATTGGGGATGATTTATTGCAGGTAATTTCAAGGCCGTCACCCCGACCTTCGTTCAATTGTTTTCAATTTGGGGATGATTTATTGCCACATCGGCACCCAACCGTCCTCCTATAGGTGTTGTGGTACGTGGCTTCTTTCGTCCGACATGGTCCATTTTCTTCCACATAGCATTGCCACCTCTACACCCACGTAGGACGTCGTTACGTCCACGTCAGACTCCGGGGTAACGGCGTCACGAAATGGCTAGAAAAAAAGTATAATACAAAGTTGATGACATTTTCATATAACAAAGAAAAATATGGACAGAAAGAAAGTTCGACCATACTTAGGGCCAGAAACGTATATTTTGTCAAATTATTAAAATAAGTTTCACTGTTTAGAAAATGGAGTATATTTTTTGAAAAATGGATTGCAAGTTCAACATAACTATCATCTTTAAGCATGTGTGCAGAAGGAAACATGCAACAGCAAAAGCCCGTACAAAATATAAAATACCCATCACCTCCGAGGGAATGACATCGTTTTTGAGAGTCGTGAAGATTGTTGTATCGAGATTTGTTATTAAATAAATAATTTATCGTTTATGGTATAAAATTTTAAATCATACAAATATCGCTCCGAACTAGCCATTAATAATAATGAATTCCTAATTGAATTTTGAAACTCGTTTCAAATTACGAGTTAATAGATTTGTGTCGATCACCATGAACTCGTTGTTTGAAACAACGAGTTTTATAGTATCAAAGAAGAACTCGTTAGAAATAGCAAGTTGAGTGTCTGAAGGACGTCGTAGGGATACCGAATAACTTCAAAGTGAACTAAATTAAGTTGTCGCACAAAGTAGATATGACGCATAAAACAACAAATAAATGGAGTTAGTTGCATGTTTTGCAATATACCTATCCAATGTCTTTCAATAAACATATAAGACATGCATCGGAATAGTCCTCGTGTCGAACTGTACCTCATCTATTCCCTTGGAACGAACTATTTGAAAAGGTGTTGTAGTGTCCTCCCAATGGTATAGGCCCCGTGAGGTTGTTTCGTGAGAGGTCCAAAGTTCTAAGGAATGTTAGTTTCACTAATTCCTTTGGAATTCCTCCCGTCAAATGGTTAAATGAGAGGTCCAGAGAATCCAAATAGGTCAAATTCCCAACTGATGGAGGGATCGTCCCCATAAAGCGATTGTGTGAGAAATTCAATTCCTTGAGCAATTTAAGCAATTCGATGCTTTTAGGAATCTCTCCGTGAAATTGATTACTCGATAAGTCGAGCATTGCAAATTGGCTATTAATCTTCCCATACTCCATTTAGAGATTTACGTCGCTCGAGAGGTAATTTACCAAGCGTAGCTCGAGATGTGAAGACTGTCACACAACTTGAGAATTTAGTCAAACCACATCTACTTTACATCAGGAGAGTGGGACACGTGGTAAACACAGAAAGGCCAATCAAAACACAACGTGCATGGTTCCTACAAAATAGGAAACATATCGTGCACACGATCTAAGAGATCCTAGGCTGGCTGAACAATCGCAACTACCAGATTCTGGGATATAAAAGGATCATGATAGAACAAAACGAACAACAACTCAAGCACAGACTACAATCTTTTATCTTTTACTTTTGCTTTCGGTCCTTTACCTTCCAACCTCAGCGTCATGCATCGTTGACTTGCCACCACTTCGACTCCGCCCAGCCTCGATGCCGTTGCATTAAATTCCGACGTCGTGCTCCATCCTCGGTGCCGTCGCATTAAATGCTGGTGTCGTTGACGACCTCTGCCGCTCCACAAGGGTGAATTCTACTAAAGGACTTCGCCTTGACCGCCTCTCGTCCACTTCTGACTGTCTTGAAGTGTCACCAGGCCTTTTATGTTGTATTCCGCCCAAGTCATGTCTGTAACTGTAACGCTGTAAGCTCGATACTGTCGCATTAAATTCCAGTGTTGTGTTTATTTGTTATATTTGCACTCATTTACTTTGCGGTGTACAACACCAAACGTTGTAATTTTAGTACCGTCGTATTAAATTCTGGTATTGCGTTGACTTTCACTTTACGGCGACCACACTGTCATTGTAAAATTCGATACATATTGGTTCCACGCCAACACTCACCGACTTTGGTTCCCCTGTTTCTTTGTATACGATGACAGCACTCGCTCTTCTTGTTGTGTTGTGTGGCTTTATAGGAATCCCGAGGAAATCCTGTGGGCCGAAACTGGAGCTGAATAAGTGGTCGAGTCTACTGGCGTCTTTACTGACAAGGACAAGCCTGATGCACACTTGAAGGTTCGAGAAAATATCCGTCTCTTTGGGCTGTTAAGTTGTGATTGGATTCAAACTGATCGGTACATAGTTATTATTAATGTCCCTTGTTGCTACGTGAATGATGTGAATGCCATGTATTCAGTGTTAACTGTAAAGATCTACCTTCAAGATGTTCTCTTTGATTAGTCGGTGTCTTATGTGATAATTGTTCAGTGGGATCACAGTTTCGTGGTTTCTTTTTGTTTTTTCTAATCATAAAATGATTTCGTGACTTGATAAGGAATAGGGTGATATATGTGTGGAAATTTGAGGTTGGCTCGTGGTGTTGTAATGACCAGGGTGGTGTCAAGGAGGTCGTCATTTCTGCCCCAGCAAGGATGCTCTCATGTTTGTCGATGGTGTCAATGAGCACGACTACAAGACAGAGTTGGCAATTGTCTCCAGTGCTAGTTGCACGACCAACTGCCTTGCTCCCCCCTAGCCAAGGTGTTGATCATCACTTCTTTGTCTATTTAACTCGCTTTATTATTACCATGGATTTTACGTCAGTAGTTTCGGTGTTGATTTATCGTCAATAACCTTGTTTTACCCTATGTCATCCATGACAACTTTGGCATTGTTGAGGGTCTCATGACCACCGTCCACTCCATTTACTGGAGAGGAAACGGTGGTTACTGTCCGATGCCATAACTGAGTTTGTCTGTCAGGTTTTTGAATGTCGTAGATTTTCCTTTTATCTACCTTAAGCCACCTTTAAGACTGGACGGTCCATCAGGGAAGGACTGGAGGGGAAAAAGCTGCTTCTTTCAAAATCATTCTTAAAAGCACTGGTGCTGCCAAGGTGCACCACTTCAGGATCCCAGCTTATTAGTTGTTCCACTAAGTATTTTTCAATGACCATTGAAATGCTGTCAAATCCCTGATCCAGGACGGTTTTTCCTGGGTTCATGACTTGATTAGGCTGTCGGAAAAGTTCTGCCTGCGTTGAATGGTAAGTTGACTGGAATGGCCTTTCGTGTCCTGACTGTGGATGTCTCTGTGGTTGATCTGACTGTCAGACTTGAGAAGGCGGCTTCCTATGTTGATATCAAAGCTGCAATCATGTGTCTTTGTGGTGGTAAACCCATTGTTCATATATGAGGAGGAACTCCCTCCTACGTAAGCATGTGTATGGACACTTCCTCAATGTCTCTCAACATTGTGATGACTGGTTTATAGGGCTGCGTCTGAGGGAAAGCTCAAGGGGATTTTGGGCTACACCGAGGATGATTTGGTGTCCGCCAACTTAATTGGTGACAGCGGGTATCACTAGCGTAGATGTCGGAATATTCTTTGTACTCAGGATTCCTTTACCACTGCAATAAATTACTCTTTACTCATTTTCAGGTCAAACATCTTTTATGCCAAGGTCGGGTTCACTTTGAACCCAAATTTTCTGAAGCTGGTGTTGTGGTACGGCAATTAGTTGGCCTACAGGTAAAATGACCTTATCCTACTATTTCTCTTTAACTATTAGACAAGCCGAAATGGTCATCGACGATGTTTCATTCTTACCCCTTCATAATCTGTTAAGCCTCTGCCGATGACCCTATCCTTCTGTGTTGTTTTCACAGTACGCTTGTGGTTGACTTGATAATCCACATTGCAAAAACCTGCGCCTATGTCGCCACTTAACGCATCGCATTACATCATCGTCTGGAGAATGCTCCCCATCTACGTGCTTTTCAGTTGTGTTTAATACTATAAAAATTTTCGAAACGAGCACCATAGTTTGGTGATGCAATAATTTTTATTCCGCTGTTTTGTTATTCTGAGTTCTGAGTTAATAATAAAAGGACCCGTGGAATGAGGATCTTCATCTTTGAAGTATATGGATGGAGCGGTTAGTTTGCTTTGTTGGGAAAGGAAACATGCAATTTCAATGTCATTTCATCTGCTAGAAGGAAAAACATACCCTGAATGTAAATTTAGTAAACTACAAGAATCATAATCTTGAACGCAAATGACCAGTAAATTAAGCAACCTGACCATGCTTGCCAAGGGACACATTATTTCTACTTCGCACCCTTTCAAGCTCATTGTTCAGCTTATCCAGTTGTCCCTTTAGCATCGCCCTACACTCTTGGATCAGCGTCTCTTGCTTCTTGACGAGCTCCGTCTTCGTCTTCAGTTCTACCTCCAACATTGCAACTTCCTGCGGGAACATCGACTCCTCTGTCGGTTATGCAACAGAATGTTCTTGATTGGGAGGAGGTGGTGATTTAGGGAGATACCTTTCTCAAACTCTCGATCTTCGTTGGGGATCCTCCCTTTGCAGTCTAACAAAGTACAGTTGCAGTTTCTTGGCAGCTTCCATGAAGTCCCTCCCATGTCTCTCGACGTCAACTAAATCCAAGGAAACAGAATGAGCACTCGAGCCCTTCAGAATAAGTGTATTAAGTATACAAGATGTGGATTTTCAAAAACATCATCAGAGACAACTGACAGGTTTCGTTACTGTTTTACTAAGGGTCGTCGTCAACCACGAGAAACCGAGCAAAGTATGCAAGAGCAGTTTGAATTCAGTTTTCATATGCCTACAAGTTTCGTAAATCTTGCTTATGCCTTGTAAAGAAACAAAGATAGATCTAACAAACTTAACTCCCCCCAAATCCAATATGTAGAGGAAGGTGATACAAGGACCATCGATGCACCATCGACTAGAGCTGTCAGTTTGCTCATTATCGACTAACTTGTCCGCCGTAGAAATACGGACACGTTGAAATACTGATCCGTCGAAGCAAGGAGCCGTCGAAACAAGTCTGGTCGAAGCAGCTGCAACATTGCATCGAAGACAGGCATTAAAGGCGCCTTGACTATCTAGCCATCCACGCCTCCACTATCTTGCATTCAAGTTTACGTTTTCAATAAGCCATTTATGGTTCGTCCATAAATCTCGCCCTGCATGCATCATTTTTACATTCATTGTCTTACATTTACGTTCTTGTTCTAGTGATCCCTATATAATGGGCGCCCTTGTAACCTTTTGTCAAATTAAGAAATCAGATTATAAACCCCTTTGTAAGACTTTGTCTTTCTATCCGAAGTGAGTGGATTCTCCTTCAACCTCGTTCTTTATTTGGTGAATTCCAAGTGCGGATTGAGTTGAGCGTATTAACATGTGGTGGTTTATCTGTATTCTCCGCGTTGTGCCTCATCCTTGTATTGTTCGTGGTGGTGTTTATGTACCCACGGCCAAACGAGTTTACCGAGTCTTCTATCACGGTAGTGTTACTGTATACATGGTGGTTGTTCTCAATCTATCCTTCATCTATCCCAGTTTGTCCCATTTCCAGCCGTTCGCCTAAACATTACCTTCCGTCCATACCTCACGTCACTTCATTCCGTACCTTAGTGACGTCTCCTTCCCTTTCGGTATTGGAATCATCTATTCCTTACCTTCCCCGTATCATCTTGGTATCAGAGTGCATGGTTGCCAATGGCCAGAGATTCCAATACGGTATGTCTCTAGACGAAGCACAAGTTGCTCGGCTTGAGCAGAAGATCGCCGATCGTCAGCAAACAACTACAGTCGTTGCGAACACATCATGCATCGACTTTCCGCAGATGATTGGACAGCGATGATGAGGAGAACCCATGGCGAGAATAGTCTCATCGAGGATCTTCTCCGGAGTATCGTAGGCAGGAGAGAAGAGCCCCGATGATAATTGTTCAGATTCTGGAGTTCGAAGGAAACTTGGACCGCGAGAAGTTCATCGACTGGATGCACACGGTAGAGCGCATCTTCGACTATGAAGAGGTGCCCGAGGAACGAATGGTTAAGTTGGCTGCGTTATTGAAGAAGTACGCCATATCATGGTGGGAGAATACCAACCAGCAGCGTCGAAGAGAAGGGCGTGATAAGATTCGAACATGGTCGAAAATGAAGAGAGCTATGACTAAGAGGTTTCTACCGGAGCAATATCGACGAGATCTCCACCTCAAGTTGTAGTCGCTTCAGTAAATTTCAAGTGTATCGGAGTACACGAGGGAGTTCGAGAGACTCTTGCTGCAATGTGATGTCCAAGAAGCCCAAGAGCAAACTATTGCTAGGTATCTTCGAGGACTTAAGCCCTAGATCGCGGATGTAATTGGACTTCAACAGTATTTCAACTTCGACGATGTTAGAGCGCTTGCCCACAAGGTTGAGCAGCAGCAAGCGAGAAGATCGAGTATCCGCTCATTCGTGAAGGCTCCGCCTTTTAACAAGGGGAATAGCTCCCAGGTAAAGCTACTGTCGATGACGTACCATCGACTACTAGACCTGAGTTCAAGTCGAACGAGCGAGATAATGCTAGACGATGTTTCAAGTGCCAAGGAATAGGACACATGGCTTCGGAATGTCCATCGAGGAGAAATGTTGTCATTAGAGAGTTATTCGATGGAGAAGAAGAGTTCGATAAGAACGTCGATCCTATTTGAGATGCAGAAGAGATTTAGGAGTACCAGGACAAAGGAGAGTTGTTGGTTGTCCAAAAGGCCCTAAGCGTGACACCCGCTAGAGAGGAGAATCAAAGGATTTTTCACACCAGGTGCAAAGTCGAAGGAAATGCTTGTTTGGTGATTGTAGACAGCGGTAGCTGTACCAACGCCATGTCGAAGACGATGGTCGAGAAGCTTAAGTTGCCAGTCGAAGCTCATCCTCATCCTTATCGCCTTCAATGGCTCAACAAGGAGAGTGACGTTCGAGTGACCCAAAGAGCGAGAGTCCCATTCTCGATTGGGAAAAGCTACGAGGATGAAGTCGTTTGCGACGTTATAGCACGATAGAATCGATCTACCAATCAGCCTCTCAAAGGAGTTCAATTGGTTCGAGCGATCCATGAAGGTGAGAAAGCTTATTTTCTGATTCTTGTCGAAACAGCCTCGGATCAATCGACGAGCCATCCCCTAGCTGTATCCATACTCGAAGAGTTCAAGGAGGTATTTCCAGAGGAGCTGCCAGTCAAACTACCACAATTCGAAGCACTCAGCACCAGATCGACTTGGTTCCTAGAGTGTCTCTACCTAATCGACCAGCTTATCAATGCAACCCTAAGGAAGCGACGAAACTTCATAGGCAAGTCGATGAGTTTCTAGAAAAGGGATTGGTTCGAGAGAGTTAAAGCCCTTGCTCAGTTTCAGCTATATTGGTACTGAAGAAGGATGGTACATGGAGAATATGCATGGATAGTCGAGTAATTAAGGTGAAGTAAAGATTTCCGATTCCTCGACTAGATAACATGTTGGATGAGTTGCATGGAGCGCAAGTGTTCTCGAAGGTAGATTTGCGAAGTGGTTATCACCAGATTAGAATGAAAGAAGGCGACGAGTGGAAGACAGCCTTCAAGACGAAGTATGGGTTGTACGAATGGTTGGTGATGCCCTTTGGTTTGTCAAATGCACCCAGCACGTTCATGCGATTGATGACCCATGTCTTGCGACCATCCATGGGGAAGTCCGTGTTTGTCTACTTTGACGACATTCTTATTTACAGCAGCAGTCTCGATGAACATGATGAGCACCTTCGCACAGTATTTCGCACACTTCGCGACAAGAAGCTGTGTGGAAATCATAAGAAATGTGAGTTCTTTCAGCCGAGTGTGATATTTCTTAGTTTTGTAGTATCCGCTGAAGAAATCAAAGTCAACTAAAGCAAGATCGAAGCAATTAAGGAGTGGCCGACGCCAAAGAGTTTCCACGACGTTCAAAGCTTTCATGGCTTAACGTCGTTCTACAGGAGGTTCATTCAAAGTTTCAGCTCGATCGCAGCCCCACTCACCGAATGTTTGAAGGGAGACAAGTTCGAGTGGACTTCAGCCGCACAAGCTAGTTTCGAGCGACTGAAAAAGTGTTTAAGCGAAGGACCCGTTCTTGCATTGCATGAATTTGCGAAGATGTTCAAAGTCGAATGTGATGCATTAGGAGTTGGGATCGAAGGAGTCTTGTTGCAGGAGGATAGACCCATTGCATACTTCAGCGAAAAGCTCAATGGTGCCAAACTCAATTACTCGATGTACGACAATAAGTTCCTAGCCATTGTTCGAGTACTCGAGACGTGGAGCCATTACTTGCTTCCTAGAGAGTTTGTGCTACACACCGACCATGGAGCTCTCAAGTACATCAATGGTCAGCACAAGCTCAGTCGACGACATGGGAAGTGGGTCGAGTTTCTTCAATCTTTCACCTTCGTGCTGAAACATAAACCGGGAGCAAAGAACGTAGTTGCGGATGCTCTTTCGAGGAAGATGACTCTACTATCCGCGATGGAGACAAAGCTGATTGGATTTGAGTACCTAAAGGATCTGTATAAAGACGATGGAGACTTTGGAGGGATTTTCGTCCAATGCACCAATCAGGCCATCGATCGATTCCATCAGGTGAATGGATTCTAGTTTCGAGATTCTAAGTTATGCATTCCTAGGAGTTCGACGCGAGAGCTGCTTATTCGAGAAGTTCATGGAGGAGGAATAGCCGGACACTTTGGAGTCGACAAGACATTGTCGATACTGCAATAAAATTTCTATTTGCCTCGAATGGAAAAACAGGTGAGAGATCTTATTTCGAGATGTATTATCTACCAACAGGCGAAGAGCCGAGTCCAACCACAAGGTCTTAACACTCCACTGCCCGTCCCAGAGCATCCTTGGGAGCATGTAAGTATGGATTTTGTGTTAGGATTGCCGAGAATGCAGCGGAGAGAGGATTCAATCATGGTAGTGGTCGATAGATTCTCGAAGATGGCACACTTCTTTCCATGTCAGAAGACGGATGATGCCACCAATATAGCAGATCTATATTTTTGAGAAGTCCTAAGGTTGCATGGAGTACCGAAGTCGATCGTATCAGATCGAGATGTCAAGTTCCTTAGTTACTTTTGGAAGACATTGTGGCACAAGTTGGAGACGAAGCTCGTTTTTAGTACAACCTATCATCCACAGATCGATGGACAAACGGATGTTGTCAATCGAACTATGGCTGCAATCCTTCGAACCTTAGTCTCGAAAAACCAGAAGGATTGGGATGAGAAGCTCGCTCATGCGAAGTTTGCATACAATAGAGCCCCAAGTTCGACAACGAAGTTATCACCCTTCGAGGTAATTTATGAACTCAATCCTTTAGTCCTGTCGAACTAATGCCTATGAGTGATGTGAGATCAGTTAGCCGGGACGTTGAAGAGCGCGCAAAGGAGATGAGAATGCTCCATGAGAAGATTCAAGTCCAGATCGAGAAGACCAACAAACGCTATGAAGAGAGGGCCAATTGAGGACATAGGGAGAAGATTTTCCAGCCAGGAGACTTAGTGTGGATTCATTTGGGGAAGGAACGATTCCCTGCAAAAAAGAAAAACAAGCTGATGCTCGAGCGGAAGGACCTTTCAAGATTGTCGAACGCATCAACACTAATGCCTACAAGGTCGATCTGCCCGGAGACTATGGAGTTTCTGCCATTTTCAACGTCCAAGATCTCGTTCCGTTTGTTGAGGATGACGACGATGTGAGTTTGAGAACAAACTCTTTCCAACAATGGGGGATGATACAAGGACCATCGACGCACCATCGATTAGAGCCGTCAGCTTGCTCATTATTGACTAACTTGCCCGCCATAGACGTACGAACACGTCGAAGTACGGATCCGTCGAAACAAGGAGCCGTCAAAGCAAGGAGCAGTCGAAACAAGTCTGGTCGAAGCAGCTGCAACATTGCATCGAAGACAGGTATTAAAGGCGCCTTGACTGTCCAGCCATCCACGCCTCCATATCTTGCATTCATGTTTACGTTTCCAATAAGCCATTTGCAGTTCGTCCATGAATCTGGCCTTGCATGCATCATTTTTACATTTATTGTATTGCATTTATGTTCTTATTCTGGTGATCCCTATATAATGGGCGCCCTTGTAAGCTTTTGTCAAATTAAGAAATTAGATTATAAACCCATTTGTAAGACTTTGTCTTTCTATTCGAAATGAGTGGATTCTCCTTCAACCTCATTCTTCATTTGATGGATTTGAAGTGCGGATTGAGTTGAGCGTATCAACTGGTGGTGGTGTATCTGTATCTTCCATGTTGTGCCTCGCTATCATCTTGTTCGTGGTGGTGTTTTTGTACCCACGGCCAAACGAGTTATCAAGTCTTCTATCACGGTAGTGTTACTGTATCCGTGGTGGTTGTTCTCAATCTGTCCTTCATCTATCCTAGTTTGTCCCATTTCCAGCCGTTCCCCTGAACACTACCTTCCCTTCATACCCCACGTCACTCCATTTTGCACCTTAGTGACGTTTCCTTCCCTTTCGGTATTGGAATCATCTATTTCTTGCCGTCCCCGTATCAGAAGTTAAGAAATGTGGCATATTTCCGAATATCAATCGATAGAAGGGAAGCCAAAAGTTAGGATGGAAGAAGCGCGCTGACTTACTTTGATGAGAAGGGTGAAGGGATTGGTCAACTGCTTGAAGCTCCCTAGCGGGCAAGTAGGGAAGCAAGGCAGCCTCCCGGGCACTCACGCAGGCCATCATGTCCTCATTATCTACAGGCTGGGGCTGCAGCTACTCTCCCATTTGTCTCTCAGCCATCTGCTAATGTTACTAAATCACTGAGAAAAATGACGAGGATTCAATACATTGATTTCGGGCGCTTCCGAACCCGGCGCCCACGTGGGCAGGTTGGGCGCTAGTTTAACCTAGCCCCGACACTACTCTCGTCTTCCATTACCGGCTTCTCCGGCTAGCCAGACCTCTAGTCGGCGTCACCCGCCGTGTCACATGATTGCATTCGGAAGGGTGACGATCGACTCTGATACCATTTGATACAAGGATTTAGGGATCACCACCCCAAAAACTCGCATGAGGGGAAGGAGTGCCCATCAGAAACCAAGAGTAATGGTATATCAACAACATTCTGTACTCAACCAGCTCTTCCTAAGGCATGTAACCACTAATTAAAGAACACAACATCAGGCATACATGTCAATCATTTCGCTCTATCAACCAGAACAAAGACACCTCAAATTCATCTACCTTTGCCAACAAAAACACACATAACAGTTGTATGCTTCACAACTTTCAGTGGGCAACCTGTTTTTACCATCTCATCAAGCACATTGCCATTCCATGTCCTCAATCAACCCATTAACCTCGATCCTATCAATCTTACAACTTCCATTAATCAAGATACTGAGGAGTATGTTCCTCGTACCATACAACATTAGCCCTTGCTCCCGCTCCACCCGGCATTTTAGTATCATGGTCTCCACACTCTTCTCCAAAACGAAACCCTCCTACTCCAACAACATCCTAACCCTACCTTCTCACCAGCCTGTCTTGTTTCATCAGTAGTCAGTCACCCTGATTCCTGTCTCTTATACACATCTAGATGTGTATAAGAGACAGGCCTCATGGGGAGCCCCGCACCACACAAAGATCCAATTTTTACGAGACTTGGGGACCTAGGAAATGCCTCGGCTGTCAGGGCATTGCAGTGGCCAGGGCCGGAAGAACGAAAAGGGGCACGGAAGGAAGAAGAGATAGCCGCAATTAAGAGATGATGAATGGAAAGAACAACCTTACCAAGGATGGGGAGTCGGGGTTGACGCAGATGCTGAAAAATGGGGATGACTTGAGACCGCATGTTTTTAAAACCTTGCGCGTTTTTGTAGTTTTGAGGAAAAAATTGAGTAAAAAGGCGTGCGAATTGTGTGAAATAATCGATGGAAGTCGTCATTTGAATTACTTAATATTTTAGTAAGATTCGCAACGACTTTTCTAATTTTTTAAGTTGCCTCTCCAAATGACCACTTTCTATTTTTAGTATAAATTATTCCTCCAATTGAGGACTTTCCAATGCGTACACTAAACGAAAAAAGAAAGCTGCTACGAAACAAACAACATGAAGAACCATAAAACAAGATTTAGTAGTAACATTATCAGGATATAGGAAATGCACCACAAGGACTGACACGAGGATGAACGTCTCGCAACCAGCTACAAATGTAAAAAAAAAGAAATATCGAGAAGTTCAAGAGAACTTGACGGCCGACTATTATCAAAAAAAGTTTCTAAAAGAAAGTCCCCTTTAACATAACCCTAAGCTCCTTATTTATAGTGGTTTGAAAAAAGGCTTCCATAATTCCTAGTGAGCCTAGAACTAAAGCCCCAAACGAGATTAATAAAAATAAAGTCCAAAAGTAATTAAGTAAGAAGCTGGACTTGTCGGAGGGTGGCCTTTCTTCAATAATAAAATCTCGACTAAAGTGACCTCGAGATGCTCACATTTCGAGTTGGAGATATCTCGAGAGGAACCATTGTCTTCGAGAGTTAACGAATCGACTTAACCCCTTCAGTACCGTGAAGATAGTCTCCATCTTGATTGTTCCTCTCGATTCGTATCCAACTTGTCCTTGCTCGACCTAACTTGCATCATTTTTAATTTTTAATGGTATAAATTGTCAATCGTCATTAAAAGTAAGTACATGGAAAAATATTCAGTCTAATATATAACTTCAATCGCTCATTTTTTTAATTCTCCATTTGCTCAATTTTTTGTACCGTTAAAAGCACCCCATGTTTTGGGAGCTTTGTACGACATTTAAGGTTAGTTTTGAAAAAAATTCGTAAAAAAGGATTCTAATTTTTTATTTACCTGAAATACCGTCCCTAAGGCGCGGTTGGTAACGACATCACTCAATTTATAAAAAATACGCAATTCACAACCGTGCCTTAAGTGCAACCGGGCAAAGACGGGTTGGGAACCGGATCTTTCACCTCGACACACTAAGAAAAAAAAAGGTTTTTCTAAGGGTGCAAAATGTACGGTTGGTAACCCCGCCTTTCTGTTAATGGCAAAGTTTCCAACCGCCTCTTTCACAAACTTAGAAAAAATTTTCATTTTAGTGTGTAGATGTGAAAGACGCGATTCCCAATCTCGTCTTTATCGAATTACACCTAAGGTGCGATTAAGAACCACGTCTTTTTAGAGTTTTATCGATTCTAATCGGATTTCGCGGTTTTTTGTCAAAACTAACGCTTGGTACAAAAGCTCAGTGTTTTGGTGCTACGTCATGTTTTTCGCGAGAATCGTGCGAGGCCTTATAAACCCAGATGTTCCATTGTCTCATTTCTCGGCTTCCCTCGCTTCTACCGCCTCTTTGTCGGTCGAGCCGGAGAATCAGACATTCGACCTCAACCTGGTCGTTTCCTAGGTCCCGCTCTGAAAGGGTTGCGAGGAAATCGCCCAGGCTCTAATAAAAAATGTAGCTTGACTATGTTTAGGGATGATTGGAAGTTCGCCTTGGGGATATTTCGTTGGGTTGAGTCGACGGGAAGGAGGTTTGAGCATTTAGAGGAAGCTTATGATATTATTGTCGATACGTTGGGGAAGATGAGGTAGAGGGATAGAATGAGGATGATTCTGGCTGAAATGAGAAGCAAGGGGAGAGTTGGGGTTAGCACGGTTGGGAAGGTCATTAGGAGACTCTCAGGGGCAGGCCGATAGAAAGATGCTGTTCGTATCTTCGAAGAGTTAGGGGATTTAGGTTTCGAGAAGAATGCAGAGCTGATGAATTTATTGCTCGATACACTTTGTAAAGAAGGCTGGGTGGAGCAAGCACGAAGTGTAATGCGGGAACTTAAGCCTCATATTCTGCCTGATGAACATACTTTCAATAAATTGATACACGGTTGGTGTAAGATCAATCAAATCGACGAGGCTAAATGGACCATTGAGGAGATGAAGGGGAATGGATTCCGTCCGAGTGGTGATTAGTTTTTCGACCATCATACGGTTTTATTGTAGGCAGGGTAGATTTCAAAAGGTGGTTGATTTGCTCAATGAGATGGAAAAAACAGGTTGTTCACCAAATATCGTGACTCATACAACTGTTTTATGCATGCGTTGGCTAAGGCTGATGAGTATGAGGACACCTTGGCTCTGTTTGAGAGGGTGAAAGCATCGAGATGCAAACCCGATGCGCAATTCGTGGATATATGTCTTAGGAAGAGCTGGTCAAGTAGAGGATTCTGTTTGTGCTCTTGAAGTGGAGATGTCTAACAGCGACGTTTTGCCAAATCTCCACTTACGATACCATGACCTCTATGTGTTGCCATCATGGTGAGGTTCTTAAGGCCTCGGTGCTTCTTGAGCATATGAAGATTTCAGGTGGTTGTAAATCCGATGTTCAGACTTACTATCCCTTCCCTAAGGCTTGCTTTAAAATGGGAAAAACCGATGTATTGTTGAGCAAGTTGTCGAATGAAATGATGAATAAGCACCGCCTTAGCCTCGACCTCTCAACATATTTACTGTTGATTCATGGGTGTTGTAGAGCAAACAAGGGCTTTCATGCTGTTTGAAGCGATGATAGGTAAAGACATAATGCCCAGGTATCAGACATGTTGTCTGCTTCTAGACGAACTCAAGCAGAAATGCATGTTTTTTGTTGCCAACCAAGTTGAGGATGTCATGAAGAGACTATAAAGTTGCTGATGGAAAGTCAGGATCACGATCATCAGTTTTGGCTTCCCTCACTGTCTTGTGACTAGGTGCCTTACATGAACAATGATTAGTTATCTGCACTACCAAAATTATGGAGCATTTGTACTTTTGTGGCCATCCGTTTAGTCATTTTGGGCTGTGAAAACATATCACCATTGTATCAGTTACTTTTTTCTCATGATCTTGCCGAATTCATTGATTTTGCATAAATCTGTTATTTGGATTGTGTTAGTTTGATTCTTCTTGTTCTTTTCCATAATTTTGGGTGGTAGCAAGTTTAGATGTTTCTGTTCTATCCCAAAGAGAGTTGAGTTCTGAAAAGAACACGTGTCATCTTTCAATTCTGAAAACATAACTGGAATTCCTGTTTATGATATTGTGTCTATGATCAAGAGACTAGATTGTGCCTCCTGTTGTCGTTATCAGTTGTCTTTGCCTAGTGGCTCTCCTTCAGCATAAGATTACTTGTGTTTTCAATATCGTGGTTCAACAAAGTTATTGAAGTTTACTCGTTGACGCGTTGGAGTATAGGCATTCAGATGGTTGCGTTTTGCAGCTGGGAATGGTCAGGTTGTGATGCGAGGAGGTTGTCATCGTTTATACGCCTTTTATGAGGACATGACGAGCAATAATGCATTGGTCTGCTATAGGCGAGTCTTAAATATCTGAACTGAACTGTGTGAATAGGGCCCTGAGCGTTACTGGCTTATGGGCAATGGGTTTTGCTAAGGTTTTGTGCTTTTCTAGTTGCGTTGAGTCTGGGAGAAGATGCTCTTTTTGATGGATTTTTTAATGATCTGTTTAGCAGAAGGAATTGGAGGTGAGGAGGCCAGAAGAGGTACAAAGGGTGGCAAAAGATGTTTTCTATATAGTGCTGGAGAGGAACATGCAGCTGAACCCCGCGTTTCTTTGACCGGAACCTCCGTGACCATCTTGGTCACCCAACTCATGAAGGACGTTGAAGGCACGTGCAGGTTTTTGTCTTTTGCTTTCAGGACTCAGATTGTCATGTATAGTCCCAGCATAGAAGACCTCAGATTGGCTAATGTTTTCCCGTAATCTTCTTAAGGGCATGCTTGATGATTGTAAAGTCCTGAGACTTCGATCATTAGCTACTGAAAATGAATGAAGTGACTTGTCTGAGAAAGACTGTTTATTCTCATGCAGCAGTCGACATGGGTTTGTTGGCGATCACTGGAATTGAGAGTGTTGGGAAGGGATTGATTCGAGATGGGACAGGGTTCATGACTTTCCGCGTAAAGTATCAGTGTATATTGTTCAGGCCATTCAAAGAGGAGATCTGGGAAGCTGTTGTGACAATGGTGAATAAGGTATGAGATTCTGTTATATGCCCTTGATCTAACGCAAACATGTTTTTTTGAGCAGGTGGGGTTTTTCACTGATGTTGGTCTTGTTCAAATGTTTGTTACAAATCATGTAAGGGCCTTGTTGTCTCTTTAATCTTTTGATACATATATCTCTCATGCAGTTGTTTATTTAAGCAGCAATCCATTTTGTTCCTGTATGTGTCGGTTGATACCAGATGATATGGAGTTTCAATCTGGAGACATGCCTAACCACTCAACTTCAGATGGATCAACAAGTTTCTATGATAGCGAGATTGAAATTGTTTACTGTGGCAGTTAGGTCTTAAATTCTCTTTGGATTCGTCCAAATGAAAATCCAAGAGGACAGCGAAGTGAGACTCAAGATAATCGAAACTCTTGTAGATGCGACAAAAATATTATGACCGCCCCTGCACCCACTCTTGAAAACTCGAAATTGTGCATGCACCTAAATCTTGTCAAGGATACAACATGTCTAGATTAAAGCGTCTGCCTACAGTGCATTCTGATCCCTGCTTCACAGTTCTGTTCTGCATCGGCACCGTCAAGGATATGATTTGTTGGGAGTTATGATTGATCCTATTACCGTCTAATTGCTGCGGGATTCCACCTCATCACAAGCTGCAGCTGTGTTCTCCCAGAGTTGCAAATAGAAGTGACCTTGCAGTGAAAGTTGTCTGCTACTGCGGCTGCTATTGTAAGGTGCTATTTCCTTACCATCCTGAGAAACCATTTTGGATACATTCTAGCTTCTCAGAATCACATAATCTTTACCACACGTGCATGTTGAAGTTTGATAATAAAAATAATAACAATAATAATACAACAACAATAATTTAAGACACTTCTAAATTATGAAAAATCTTCCCAAGTCTACTATGCTAAATTAGGAAAGGAACAAAACTACTCTAATCCAAACTACAGCTTTTTAACAAAAGACAATCGGGGGCAACTGCGGTGTCAGCTCCCAGTTAAAACAACACTTAACATTGCCTGTTTCATACCCATTCTTATCATGTACAGTCTTGCTTCTGCCCGCAGTAAGGTCAGGATTCGCTGTACTTGGTCAGGTCGAAGATCAGCATCCTCGAGCAACTGAAGAGAAGATCAACAGTAAATAGCTTGAGAGTCGGAGGTCAGCATAAAAGGGGATTAAAAACGGCTTGGCTAATACCCACCAGAACTTTTGGTCTTGTCGTAGAAGCTGTCCTTGAGGCATATCACAATGCTCTGGAATACAGACCCTCCTCCATCTGCATCCTGCGCAACCTGACTTCCCCCACACAATTTCGACCAGATGAACCCGATAACTTTTGAGATGCTTAGATTGTCCAGAGCCACATTGACCTCGTCCAGTATGAAGAAGGGTGAAGGCCGATAGCTGAATCTACATTGTATGGGAAGGCAACTATCACTCAATCGGAGATGACTACGACCCAATCATTGGTTTCTTGGGAAGGAATTTCCAGAGATGAAACAACGTAAGGCCCACCATACAGAGTGAGATTTTTAAGAAAAACTTCCGATTAAAGAAAATCCACACTTATAAAATCACGGGAAGAGGAAAATGCAAAATCGTAGATTTCAAGTCAGTAAAAGGCATTTTCTATCCTTCAGAGTCCCACCAAGTTCTGGTGAAATTTGTAAAATGTAACCTTTAACAATAGGGCAAGGGCAAGGGCAAGGGCGTCAACTGTCTTTTCATCCCCAAAAAGCCGTTCCATATCCCGGGAGCTTCGTTTGGTTGAGGATGTGTGCTTCTCTTTGTCCGCTGCTTATACATCTTGTCAATGTTGCCCGAGATGTCAGCTGCTTATACATCTTTGTCCGCTGCTTATACATCTGGGGTTGGCAGTTCACTTAATGGGATTTGTTTAGCAATTTAATTTTTGGGCCACAGATCTCGACGTCATATGTGGATCAACAGTCCAGAATACATGCCTGGAGTACGAGAAGCCTAGTAAGGAGGTGGCTGCGGAAATACACCAGGAGAAGGCTTGCAGGTGAAGCAGTTACCAAGCGACGGGGTTACGAGGCGACGAGGGATCAAGCGGCAGTCAACTAGACGAGCGAGGAAACTCTACGGCGAAGGCTAGTGGGCGATCCGGTCGATCAGTAGCTGTTATGGGAAGATTTCAGACAGTTTCAAGATATGGAAGGAAATTGTTGCCAAGATTGCTCAAATGAAAATGAGATTCCATGAAGACCGGCAACAAGGACGCATAATGTATCTATAATATTTCATTACCGTACATACATAAGTCTAGTCTAGTATAAATAGTTATTCTTAGGCATTATACACATACTTCGACACCTCTCTACAAACGGACATATCATCTTTTTTATCTTCAAGCATTCCAACATTCAACCATGATCATGTGTTCCTGCTTCCTTCCGAAGGCATCGTCGATGGCATTCATAAGTGCTTCCGCTTAAGGGTGTCTGTTCGCTGCCAAGCGACGTTCTCGTCACATCCCATTGGAACAAGTCGATTCAGACAGTTCGATCAACCAAGAAGGTGTCGAAGTTAAAAACGTCGAGAAGGGAAATATTGAAGAACATGCAACTGGAGAGGATGTCGACACAGCGAACGTTGGCGAAGGACATGTTGAAGCCAAGGCTACCAAACATTGGTGGATCCTCGTCGATTCAAGAGCCCTTCGTCGACCCTATGACAAATGTTGGTTATAGTTCACCACCTGTATGGGCTGAGGAATATGTGAACCTCCAACACGAAGTTGATGCCATGATCGACGAAATGATGGTAAACTCCTTAACTGCGTCATTTTGATACCGATTTTAAGCTACTTATTTTTTTTTCAATATTCGATATTTTCAGTCATATGAACCACCCGTGGAGAATGCGGAGATTCAAGAGAAAACCCCTTTCATCGAAAGAGATGATTCTCAGGGTGACCTTTGAGAAGGCCATAAAGGAAATCAAAGTCTTCACAAGAAAGAGCCTATGGACGATGTTACGGGAGCAAATCAGGAGGAAGGACATCTTAACGACGTCGAAGATGAGGATCCAGAGGAAGGGCACGGGCACTTGCCGCAGCACAGGCTCGATCCTTCACCCAAAGAGTCATCATCAGCTAGTCTCGTTGCCTCGAGACATGATTTGCAAGAAGATGACTTTTGAAGGAAATAAACTCTCTTCTTCGACAGGAAATCTCCCAAGAGTCTCTGAATCGACTTCAGGTGATAGTCCACATTATTGAGGAGACCCCTACAACTTTCGAGTTCCTTCGAGGCTCTTATTGGAAATCGTGGGACTCCAACTCTGAAGCACTCATAGCTAATGAGATTTTGGAGATGTTCATGCAATTGCCCAAGGAATCCCTAACAAGTCAGCTGGATGAGCTTACAAGAACTCATCACGTTGCCAACTCGCGCTATGAAGAGCTATCGCAGGAAGTCACTGAACTTCGGGCCCGATTAAAGTCGAAAGAGCATGAGCTCGAAGTTGTGCGATCTGAAGTGGAGGGAAAAAATGCCGAGATCGAAGTTCTAAAAGCCTCTCTCAAGCAAGAGAAGATAGAAAAGGTGTCTTTGAAGCAAAAGCTCCCAACTGCTCTTTTACTGAAATCAGCGGTCAAGTCGAAGGAGGAAATAAGACGTTTGATCTTGATAATGTTGGATAAACAAACTTAATTTATTTGCTTTAATCTTGCATCACCAAAGTGGCATTAAACCCTGCCCGTTTTGCATCGACAATTAATGCCTAATACTTCCCTTAAAAATTTAGTCGACCACAAATTAAATATATGTTATTAATAGTGATTGTATCTTTCCAAAATATTCGCCGCTTCACGAGGCGATAAGTCTGACCTGTATCCTGTATCAGGTCCTATATCAATCAATAAAGGTGTTAAGATTTCGAGAATCTCGCCACAGTAAGTCGGACTGTGAAGATTTTTGAAATCATGAAAATTAATTTCCCACATTGAATTCTCGACCTATAAATAGAGCCTTTCAGAAGACAAACTCCATCTTCTTCATTCGCCATCCTTTTTTCAAAATGTCTTGTCGAGAAGCTTTTTCCTTGAAACCCATCTCTTTGAAACCAAAGCCTAAATTCACAATCTTAAATCCCTTTAAAGCCTAAGTTCACAACCTTAAATCCATGTCTTGCATTTCTTCTCTCACCTACATCGGGGTAGGGAGAGAATGCTAAGTTGGAAGGAAGCCTCCTCTATCACGTTCAAGGTAGAGGAGAACGAGATAGATGGAGAGTTCGAAATTTTGCATTCTCGCCCTATCCCACTTGCTGCATGGGAAGACTTGGTGGTGCTCCTAGAAGGATGAGCACAGCAGCCGGAGAACAAGGAAGGACCTCAAGGATGCAGTGTAACAGAGCCTACCAGAGGAGTACCATCGACGGGGAAGAAAGCAAGAATGTCATGACAACCACTACTGCGGTTGTTACATCTGACCCTAGTGTCAACAATAGTTCTAAGACACTCAAAGGTCAAATTATGCGTTAGGCTATGACAGCGTAAAATTTTTCTTAGACATTATTGCCGATCAACATTTGTACCACTTTAGACGTAATACAAGATCGACAATGTTGTATTGTATTATTCATTTTCGACCAATCCTACCAACTGTGAGCACAAATCGGGGCATTTTACTTGAATTTCCCTTAATGTGTCTGCCACAGTGTGGGTCGATGTTTCTTAATATATTTCCCATTAACTTTTAAAGCATGTCGTTCGTTATTCAAGTCAGACAAGTGATAAACGTCTTTTGAATACACTTCATCGACTCAAAATGGACCTTCCCAAGTAGGAGACCATTTTCCAAGGAAATAGTCCTTCATTCCAACTGGGAGTACCATTTTCCATACTAAATCGCCTTGGACAAAAGACTTTAAAGTAACCCGTTTGTTATAATGTCTAGAGACTTGTTCTTTTTGAACTTGGATTCAATTCAAAGCCTTAATCGTTTGGATTCTAGTCCTTCATTCTCCAAATACATGGCTTCATTGTAATCGAGAACATCTTTAGTCTCATGAATTCGGACTCGAATTGACTTGTAACGAGTCTCGATGGGAAGTATTGCGTTGTGTCCATACACTAGGTTGTAGGGGGACTGTCCAATACTTTGATGTTTTGTAGCTCTTAGAGCCCACAATGTATTTAAAAGCAAAGTATGCCATTGCCATTGTTCTTTACAATTTTATTAGTCGATTTCGCTTGCTCATTTGACTGCACATAATAAGGAGAAGAGTTAGTTATAGTGAAACCAAACTCCTTGGCGAAGTCTTTAATTACAATGTCATTAAATACTATTGCATTATCATGACAATGTTTTGAGGGGTACCGAATCGATATATAATATCTTTTTTCAAGAAATCGACCACTTATGCTTGGGTAACGTTCTTATATGCTTTCGCCTCGACCCATGTCTGTCGTGACTAATATATAGGTGTCACCCTTCGTCGAACTTTGTCTTATTTTCCCAATCATATCCATAGCCCAAGATCTAAAAGGCCACGTTTTTATGACTAAATGCAATAGTACGGCTAGTACATGAGAGATCGGACCATGCCTTTGGCATTTTTACACCCTCGAGCCATGTTGATGCAGTCATTCATCATTGACAGCCAAAAAAACCATGTCTTCTTATGGACCAACACATGTTCGGTCCTGACAAGTATAGACCACATAATCCCTCGTGTGTTTCCAGCATGATTGGAATTGCTTCACCCATATCGACACGCCTTAATAAAACGTTATCGTTCTGTTTTCGATACAGGACGCCATCGATCAAAGTGTAAAATCTTGCTGACAATTTTAGTTGACGGGTTGCCCCCTTTTCAGGATTGGAGAGAAAGTCGACAAAGGACGTTCTCCAATCATGTTCGGAAGTAAATGCACTAACGGCGTACACTGTTTCAATAATATCATGCAAAGGAGAGGAAATATGTTTAAAATCTCCTCCTAATTGTTGAAACAATTGTGTGCTAGGGTGGAAACCAGACGCATGTTGTGCCAATTCATTGGCTACAACGTTGTCTTTTCTAGGTATGTGTGTAAACTTGACCACTTTAAACAACGGGATTAATCCATGCATGTTAACATGATTAATCACTAATTGTGAATCACCATAAATGGTACGACAATGAGCTTTGAGATCGATCAAAGTACGTAAAGCCAAAATAACAGCTTCATACTCGATCGAGTTATTTGTAAATTCATCATCTACTTTATAAGCTAGCTTATGGTGAACTTTCAAAGGAGACAAATGTATATACCGACACCACATCCATGTGTCGATGCAGAACCATCAAACCATGCTTCCCAATATTCATCTTCTTCTGGTGGAGAATCTAAACTCTCCCCACAGTTAGCAAGAAAATCTAATAACACTTGCCCTTTGACTATTGTCTGAGGTCGATACTGTAAATCAAAAGGAGAAAGAATGAGACTCCATTTGCTTAACCGACTAGTGAGCAATGGGTTATCAAAGAATGTCTTTAATATGGGAGTATTAGAAACTATGTAGACAGTGATATTTCCAATGTAATGTCTTATTTTCAACACAGAGTAGTATACTGAAATGCATCACTATTCGAGTATTTGACCTCGATTGGAGTCAGATTACGGGACAATTAGTATACAACACTTCTTTGTGGTTTTCATCCTCCTGGGCCAATAGCGACCCAATGACTCATTCTCCGGCGACAACATATAGAATGAAAGGTTGCCAAACCTTTGGAGATACCAACACTGGAGGGTTAGTAAGGTAAGCTTTGATTGTCTCAAAGGCATGCTGATGATACTTTGTCCAGACAAAATCAGCCTTAAAAATTTCTGTCTTTCCAACGATGTTGCCAATAAAAAGATCCTAAATAGCCTTAATCTTTCCAGGATCAATCTGAATCCCCTTTATATGTAGTAAAAAACCAAGGAATTGCCTCGATCGAACACCAAACGCACATTTGAGGGGGTTCAATTTCAGGATATGTTTTCTCATCTGTGAGAAAGCTTGTCGTAAATCATCGACGTGACAATCATCTGATATGGATTTGATAAAAATATCGTCGATATATACTTCTATAGTTTTCCCAATCAAAGAATCGAAAATAAGATTCATTGCTCTTTGGTATGTCGCCCCCGTGTTCTTCAATCTGAATGGCATGACTACCCGTTCGAAAATCTCAAAAGGACAATGAAACGTTTTTTTGTAAATATCCTCTTCGGTAATGAAGATGTGGTTATAATTAGAATACCCATCCATAAAGGACATGATTGGATGACCATAAGCTTTGTCGATCAAGTCATCGGCAATCGGCATAGGATATTCATCTTTAGGTATCGCCTTATTTAAGTCTCTGAAATCGATGCATACTCTCACCTTACCATTTTTCTTCTTTACAGGTACAATCGAAGATATCCAATCAGTATATCCGGAAGTTTGAATATATCCTGCGTCAAAGAGCTTCTTTACTTCGTCGTACACACTTTGGCTATACTGAGCTGGTATACGTCGCGGTGCTTGCTTGACAGCTTTTATGTTGGGCTTTGTTGGGACTTTATGTTCCACCAAACTTCGACCGAACCCTGGCATTTTAGTATAATCCCAAGCAAAACAATCTTTGAATTCTTGCAGAGTTTGCAAGATCGAATGGAAAAGATTTCGTCGATATTTTTACTAATAAAAGTTGGTCGAGAAAATTGTTATGTTCCCATGTTTACCGTCGTAAGAGCGTCGCACGGTGCCATTAATGACTGTCGATCTTCGGAAGAACTCAAGTCGAATTGAAGACAAAACGTTATTTTATTCATCATATGATGTATTACAACACTAGTCAAACCTTTACACGATTTCAAACCAAGGTTCGACTCATCCTCTTCAGCATGCTGGTCGGAACTATCAATGTCCAGCTGACAGGTATCTAAACACAAACCTAGACTAACTTAAGGCCTTGTTAGTCTATACACTCGTCGTCGCTCCATGACATCGGCGACTACATCTTCCTTCTCATCATTAAGCATCACTTTCCTCCCGAAGGAGTCTGTCGGGCTCCACATCCGGGTTAGTAACTTCATTTCCTTCCGTACTATCGACATTCCCTTCATCATCATCGAGCCTAAGCGCTGCCTTTATTGCGTGAAGACTTTCGGCCAACTTTTCCTCACGTCGAGCCTGAGCAGTAGATTCAACTTCCTCAGAGACTTGGTTAGAATCCCGACCGGTGGGTGCATCGACGTCTGGGCAAGGGGAACCTTCATATGCAACCAGATACTCGAAGGTCCTGGATGACTCACCGAGGGGGCCAACATTTGGGTCACTCAGATCATATCTCTTCTTCAAGCTGAGATCTTTAACAGTCCCAACGACTTCTCCTGTAAAGATTCAATTATGTTAATATTGGGAATAGGAATCGATTCGGCCGGAATGACTTCCACTTTTGATTCTAACCAAAGCATCAATTCTCAATGAAGAGTAGAAGGAATAACAGCAGCCTTATGCAACTAATCTCTGCCTAACAAGGCATTAAAAGTAGTCGCAACATCGATGACAAAAAATTGAGTATTCATAACCAAGCGCTCGACTTTTAGTCGAATCAGGATTGCGCCTAAACTCTTAGACATCAAACTATTGAAGCCATTTATAGTGATGTCTGTAGTCTGAAGGTCATCTCGACTTAGACTAAGAAAATTGAACGTACTCAAAGGGAGGACATTCACTGTGGCTCCATTATCAATCAAGACTTTCTTGAGTCGAATGTCATTGAAATCTGCCTCAATATACAAGGAATGCATATGATACTGCATCGAAGTAGTGGGTTTCGAAAACCAGTGAACAAGAAAGCCCATAGGTCAGCGAACAACTTGTGAAGTCTAAGGTCTAGGGTTACCTGTATATCCTGTCGACTCATACTTTTGTCTGCAAATTCTGAAGGTAGCATTATCCTATTACATTCAACGGGGCCAACGTTCGGACTCGGAAAACCATCCTTGATAGGATTATAATTAGAGTCGTCAAACTCATTGTTACCCAGAGGAGTAGGAGGATGGAATCGAATCGTGGGTCTACGGGGCGCTATGTCAACAGTAGGTTCTTCCAGATCAACCCGACAAACATCATCCGCCCCTCGATCCAACTTCATCCTCTTCTCCTCTGCACGCCTGCGACGTCTTTCCTTCATTCTCTTATTACTTCGAGTGGTATCAGACCCATGTTTGCTCACCTGTTGCCAACTATCGTCGATGGGAATTCTAACTTTATATGCCTTAGGTCGACACAAGTCATTAGTGAAATCAGGATATACGTGGATGTGCTGCCTCAAATGAGGACCGTATCCCTCTACAGGAGAAATCACATTATTAATAACACCGAACAAAATATGTGATTAATCTCGCCCGTACCTAATTTTGGTGTCTTTATGCGAGTGATCTCGAACATGTTGGCAGAAGACATGAGAATCAACTTCTATAAATAGTTGTAAGAGTACAGACTGCAGAGTTACGAGATCAAGATCATGTGCCTGAGAATGGGACGGCATATGTTGCACACACCATCAGCCTCTAGGAATTAAACGATAGGTGGGCCATCTTTGAGCATGTGCATCGAGCCTAGGGGCAGGTCCCAACCTATCCTTAACGTCTTGAGAAGCATTCTTAGCAGCATGGCTAGCCTGACCTTAAGATTTTTTAGAAACATTGCTGCCCTTGTCAGTCGAAGTTGAGTCACTAGTGGCAGGAGTGATCATCACGTTGTCAGCAACAATGCGAGTGACCCCCTTCTGAGGTGTGACAGAGTCCTGCTTTCCTTCAGCCACCCTTCCCTTGCCAAACTTCTTAGATATGGGTCCAGAAGGGAAACGCCAGACAAAAACCCTCGCAGGTCCTTTGCGATGATCCCTAAGGCAGCTTTCTCAACCGGAGTAAGATTGAACCACGCTTCAGCTTAGTGGGATTGAAGAAACTTCTTGAAAGTGAAGCACCGATCCGTAGGATGGGTGTCATCCATATGCCACCAATAGATTTCATCCCTGAGTTTCGAAGCTTGAACAGGGCATGAAACAATCCCATTCTTCGGAGTCATTTGAACAGATTGTTTGTCACATAAGTTTCATTCGAAATATGCGATCCCTACAAGGTAGAATCGACAACATCAACTAGGTTTACTTTGAAAGTGCGTTTCTCACAATGAGGGAAACTTTTGTTGTCGACGGAAGCGGGTTCGTCCGACTCTTTAAAAAAGAGGACTTTTAAACTCAATCAAGTCTTGAATAAGATTCCTATAAGTTAAGCAATCGCGGGTCGTATATGCAAAGGACCCATGCCACATGCAATAACTATTCTTCTTTTCCTTATCGGTTTGTGGCAGTCGATGTCCAGGTTTGAGCTTGATTCGACCTCGATCGTTAAGCCAATCGAAAATTTTGTCTGCTTTATCCACATCAAACGAATATTTACACTCTTCATTCGTTTTTTGGGAAGCCTTTGCTTTGAAGTTTTTCTTGGCTAAAACGTCACAGGCGGTTAATTCTCCTTTGACGAATTCAGTCACATCAACTTCGATCAGGGATGTTTCAACCTGATATGCTAGCTGACCTTTCAATTCTTCTCTCAAAAGGCTTTCGTACTTAGTAGCCTTTGAGCAAGATCAAATAGATCTCTAAACCTTTCCCCTTGGATCTTTTTTCGAATCTGAATGTCTAGAGCATCTTGTGCTATTTCAGAAACTTCCTCTTCGGTAACAGAAGTTTTACATCTACGTCAAGCCTTCGAAACCGTTGTAAGAATGTTGCCGCCAACTCTCCAGGTTGCTACTTCATTCAAGTTAATTCTGCTATGATAATGGTTGAATCCAACGTAGCAAACACCTGCATGAACTGCTTTTGCATTTCATGCCAATTTTGGATTGAATTGGCAGGTAGGTGAATGTACCAATTGAATGTCGAACCGGTCAAAGAATCAGGGAACAACCGAAGTTTTCAAAAATCATTATTGGAAGCCTCGCCAGTCTGGTGAGTGAATTGAGCCACGTGTTCTATTGACATCATATCATCTTTGCCAGAAAATCTAGCGAAGTCCAGAATTTTATATCCCCTCAGATAAGAATAATCCCTATCGATCTAATATGGATAAGGTGTCCTATAGAAGTTCACCTCTTCTCTTCACACTACACCAGGAACCATCTACTCTACCAAGCGAGTGACATATTCCCTAAAATCGGCAGGTTCAAGCTACATCGCGGGAGCCTTGGGAATATATCTTTCGAAAGGTATTTCTCTATCGACTTGGGGTTTTTCCCTATCGAAAGCCTGCCTTTCTCCATTAGTAACGTAACGTTCCCTAAGAACTTTTTCGAAAAGATTGTTTCTCATTGGGACATATACAGGAGGAAAGCTTTCAGCATCTTCGACTGTCGATCGCATGTAAAAACTCTCTCGTCAACGATGAGGAGACGCATAAGCAGTTGGTCTATAATCGCCCTCATTGTCACCATCAAATTTCTGTCCCAAATGTTGACCACGCGAAACTAGAGTATAGAGCCCTCTAACTTCCTGTGTGACCCAGGCCTACTCGTTCCAACATGATACTCATCACTGGGTTGAAAATTTTCTTGACCCAAATTTGGATCAAAACCGACTTTGCACTTTCCTTCCAAAATTGACGTTCTTCTGGCCAAAGTGGCTAAAGAATATTCATCAATTTTTTCAGTTAAGCCTTGGACTTGCCTATGCATATCCAAAAAATTCTCCTGGATCTACATATGCATTCTCAGAATCGCATCAATACTGACGGTTCCTTGAGAATTTTGACGATCAGATCGTGAGAGAAAAGGATCTTGCAGGTTTTCCTAGGTATTCTGTTGCCCATTCTACGGATCACCAACAAGGTTGATCTGATCACCTGCAGTATTCGTTTCATAATCACTAAGATTCGCAGCCATTCTCGCTATGCTCCGCATTTTTTGCATTCCACGTTTTCACACGAAACTCGTTTCCCTCTCCCACTGTGGTCGCCAAAAACGTGTTTGCTGTCGAAACACGTCGCGATATAACGAGGACTAACATAGAGTTAAGAAATATGGAAACAGTAATACAAAACATGTGAACAGGATTGCATGAACAACAACACTTACTTCCATTTCTGGAAAGCAAAGTACAGGGAGACAACCAAGCAGCCCTTCGGGGTCTTTGAATGATTGTCGTGTGTTTATTACAAATGACTGACTGCGTATTTATACTAGCATTTGATCCTATCTAGAAAATAACCGCTAATGAAACTACTAACATAACTGCTATGCATATTTTGCAAATGTTTTATTTACATTAACTACACACTATCTACTTCGACCAAGTCCTAATGAAGTTCCCATAAAAAATCGGCTAAGTCTTGAAAACTCAAATGGGATTCTTCCTTCGACAGGGTCTCGATCGAACTTTGCCTCATTCGTACTTCGATGCATCTTGCTTCGACACCCTTGAACTTCGACCGCGTGCTCCTTCGACCGTCACAACGATGGGCCTTGCCATCATCGAAGCCTAAAATGGCTATGTGTAAACAAAATCGAAGTCCAATCTTCATTCCGCAGGCTTCCGAAGCAACTACTACACATATATAAAGAAGAATATTAAGAAGAAGAAGAAATATAAATCTAAGTTCGTTTGAGGTTTGTACTAAGGAATAGTTTAGAAATCGGTTAGCTTTTTAAAGAAATATTGTTGTGAACCTCAACGTATCAGATCTATATTTACGTTATGAAATATATCAACTCTTTTCATTTTTATTCAACATGTACACCTATAATGTTTTAAGACGCGTAAATATTGGTCTAAAATATTGATTTTCGCATGAACTTTTCATATTTAGTATTTTACGACGTAGGATAAGCATTTTAAAATTTTTGGGTATTAAAAGGTTCAGAAATTCAAGTTAAATAATTTAAAAATTTTAAGCAAGAATCATCTCAATAATGTATGACAACCATTACATTTCATAAACGAACAGTGATCGACATCTGGTCACCTAAAAGAGAGGCGTTGGGGCTCTGCTAGCCTTGTATTGAATTCAAGCCACCGTATAGTAGAAGAAAAGTAATATCGGGAGAGAGCTCTACCTCTAATAGGCCAGCTCGGCTAGAATTACCCAATAATTAATAGTCCATGCCAATGTTGTGTTTGTTTTCTACAGATTTGAAAGAAATGAAAATTTTCAAATCTCTAAAGAATTATTATATCCCATCATGTTAGTGAGAAATCATTTGTAAAAGGGCTTCATTGAGCCCCATATCGGTAAGCATAGGTGATACAAGGAACACCGGCAAACCATCGACTAGAGCGGTCAGCTTGCTCTCCATTGACTAACTCACACTTTAGTCGACCGTCAACCAGTCGAAGCAAGCCTGGTCAAAGCAGAAGCAATCCCGCATTGAAGTCGCAATGAATTCCAAGACCACTCATGTATACACTACCTTGCATTTAGTTGCATGCATTCTCAATAAGTCATTATAGCTAGTATTAAGTTCTGTATGCATTTACTAGGATATTGTTACATTTAGTTCCTTTTCTTTCACATGCCACTATATAAGGTGCCTTTGTAACTCATTTGAAAAGACCTTTGATTCAGACTTTCAAAACCCAGAAATAGACTTGTGTCTTTCTATCCGAAGTGAGTTAATTGTCCTTCAACCTCTTTCTTCATTTGCTAGATTCCAAGTACGAATTGAGTACAACGTTCAACCGGTGGTGGTGTTTTTGTATCCTCCGCGTTGTTCCTCACCCTCGTCTTATTCTTGGTGGTGTCTCTGTATACACAGTACGAACGAGTCTATCCGAGTCTTCTTTCACGATAGTGAACCTGTATCCATGGAGTTTGATCTCAACCCTTCCTTTCTTCTTTCAGCCACCTACCCTAACACACCTTCTGCCCATTCCAGCGTCACTCCATTCCGCACCTTTTATTGACGTGCCCCATTCTCTTCCGGTAACGGAATCATCTTTTCCTTGTCGTCCCCGTATCATCTTGGCATCAGAGCGCACGGTTGTCAATGGCTATAAGATTCCAACGAGGTATGACTCTAGACGAAGCACACGTTACTCGGGTTATGCAGCAAATCGCCGATCTTCAGCAACCATTACAATCGTTGCGAACTCATCATGCATCGACTTCCCGCAGTTGATTAGACAGCGATGATGAGGAGAACCCATGGATTTAGGAGTCTCAACGAGGTTATTCACTAGACTATCATCGACAAGAAAAAAAGCCCCGACAATGAGTGTTCAAATTCCGAAGTTTAAAGAAAACATAGACCTCGAGGAGTTCATCGACTGGATGCACACGGTAGAGTGCATCTTCGACTATGAAGAGGTGCCCGAGGAACTATGTAGTGTGATGTCCAAGAAGCCCACGAGCAAATCATTGCTAGATATATTCGAGGACTTAAGCCCCAGATTGCATATGTAGTCGAACTTCAGCAATATTGGATGTTCGACGACATTAGAGCGCTTGCCCACAAGGTTGAGCAACAGCATACGAGAAGATCGAGTACCGGCCCATTTGTGAAGGCTTCGTCTTTCAACAAGGGGAGTAGTTCCCAGGTGAAGCAACCGTCGACTACGTCAAGAAAAATTCCACCGTTCACTACCAAACCTGAAGTCAAGTCGAACGAGCGAGATGCCAATCGATGATGTTTCAATTGCCAAGGAATAGGACACATGGCTTCGGAGTGTCCGACGAGAAGAAACATTGTCATTAGAGAGTTGTCCGATGGAGAAGAAGAGTTCGATGAGAACGTCGATCTTATTTGGGAAGCAGAGGAGATTGAAGAGTATCTGGACGAAGGAGAGTTGTTGGTCGTTCGAAAGGCCATAAGTGTGACACCCGCTAGAGAGGAGAATCAAAGGGAAAGTATATTCCACATCAGGTGATACAAAGACGGACGTCAACTTATCCCCGTCGACGCGCAGCAAGAGAGGCGTCACTTTACTCGCTTGCGACTGAGCGACGAGTGCGACCTTCGACTTGACGTCGACTTGACGAGTGCGACTTGCGACTTGACGTCGACTTGACGTATGCGACTCAAGGAGGTGCGACTTGACATCATCAGCGACTGAGCAACGAAGAGTCGGCCAAGCCAAGAGTCTTGAAGATGAAGAGCCTCAGAGAAGCTGAATCAATTCGCATTCCTCATTCATGCTTTGCATTTACTTTGTTGCATTTCCAATAAGCCATTTATGGCCCGTCCATGAATCTTGCCTTGCATGCATCTAAGCCTAGGTTCATTTCGTGCATTTAAGTTCTTTTTCAGGTGTTCCCTATATAATGGGCACCTTGTACTCATTTGGAAAGCAGCTTTTGGAATCAAATTATAAACCCTTATCAGACTTAGTGTCTTTTATCCGAAGTGAGTGGATTCTCCTTCAAACCTCGTTCTTCTTTTGGTGGATTTCCAAGTGCAGATTGAGTAGAGTGTATCAACCGGTGGTGGTGTATCTGTATCCTCCGTGTTGTGCCTCGCCCTCGTCTTGTTCGTGGTGGTGTATCTGTATCCACGGTCAAACGAGTCAACCCGAGTCTTCTTTCACGGTGGTGCATCTGTATCCGTGGAGGTTGATCTCAACCCTTCCTTTTCATCATTTAGCCGCCTACCCCACACACCTTCCGTCCATACCGAGCGTCACTCCATTCCGCACCCTTTCCAGTGACGTCCCCATTCGCTTTNGGTTCATTTCATGCATTTAAGTTCTTTTTCAGGTGTTCCCTATATAATGGGCACCTTGTACTCATTTGGAAAGCAGCTTTTGGAATCAAATTATAAACCCTTATCAGACTTAGTGTCTTTTATCCGAAGTGAGTGGATTCTCCTTCAAACCTCGTTCTTCTTTTGGTGGATTTCCAAGTGCAGATTGAGTAGAGTGTATCAACCGGTGGTGGTGTATCTGTATCCTCCGTGTTGTGCCTCGCCCTCGTCTTGTTCGTGGTGGTGTATCTGTATCCACGGTCAAACGAGTCAACCCGAGTCTTCTTTCACGGTGGTGCATCTGTATCCGTGGAGGTTGATCTCAACCCTTCCTTTTCATCATTTAGCCGCCTACCCCACACACCTTCCGTCCATACCGAGCGTCACTCCATTCCGCACCCTTTCCAGTGACGTCCCCATTCGCTTTCGGTTTAGGAATCATCTATTCCTTGCCGTCCCCGTATCATCAGGTACACAGTCGAAGGAAAAATTTGTTTGGTGACTGTCGACAGCGGCAGCTGCACCAATGCGGTTTAAAAAACGGTGATAGAAAAGCTCAAGCTGCCAATCGAAGCTCATCCTCATCCCTATCGACTCTAGTGGCTCAACAAGGAGAGTAATGTTTGAGTGACCCAGTGAGTGCAAGTTCCACTCTCGATTGGGAAAAGCTACAAGGATGAAGTCGTTTGCGACGTTATTCCGATGGACGCGTGTCACTTGCTCCTAAGAAGACTGTGGTAGTTTGATCAACGCGGACAATATGACAGGTATCGCAATACCTATTCCTTCAGCGTCGATGAGAAGGTCATTTTGATGCCCCTAACCCCTTAGCCCATAATAACACCACAGAATCGATCTACCAATCAGCCTCTCAAAGGAGTCCAATTGGTTCAAGCAATCTATGAAGGTGAAAAGGCTTATTTTCTGGTTCTTGTCGAAGCATCCCAGGGTCAATCGACGTGCCATCCCACTCGAGGAGTTCAAGGATGTGTTTCCAGAGGATATACCAGTGGAACTACCGCCTATGCGAAGCATTTAGCACTAGATCGACTTGGTTTCGGGAGCGTCCCTACCCAATCGACCAGCTGATGTGTATAAGAGACAGGGATATACCAGTGGAACTACCGCCTATGCGAAGCATTTAGCACTAGATCGACTTGGTTTCGGGAGCGTCCCTACCCAATCGACCAGCTTATCGATGCAATCCAGAAGCTAAGGAGCTACAAAAGCAGGTTGATGAGTTAGTCAAGAAGGGCTTGGTTCAAGAGAGTTTGAGCCTTTGTTTAGTCCCAGCCATAGTAGCGCCGAAGAAGGATGGCACTTAGTGAATGTGCATGGTTAGTCAAGCGATCAACAAGATCACGGTGAAGTATCACTTTCCTATCCCTCGACTGGATGATATGTTGGATGAGTTGCATGGAGCGCATGTGTTCTAGAAGATGGATTTGCAAAGCGATTATCAACAAATTCGGATAGAGGAAGGCAATAGTGGAAGACAGCATTCAAGACCAAGTACAGACTGTACAAGTGGTTGGTGATGCCATTTGGTTTGTCGAACGCACCTAGCATGTTCATGCGACTGATGACCCATGTCTTGCGACCATTCACGGGGAAGTTTGTGGTCGTCTACTTCGACGACATTCTCAACAACAGTCGAAACAACGAGGAGCATGTCGACCATTTGCGAGTTGTGTGCCACACACTTCGGGAAGAGAAGCTATATGGAAATCTTAAGAAGCGTGAGTTCTTTTAGCCGAGTGTGATATTTCTTTGTTTTATAAGATCTGCTGAAGGAATCATGGTCGACGATAGTAAGATCGAAGCGATCAAGGAGTGGCCGGTGCCAATGAGTTTCCACAACGTTCGTAGCTTCCATGACTTAGCATCGTTTTATAGGATGCTCCTTCGAGGTTTCAGCTCGATCGCAGCCCCACTCACCAAATGTTTGAAGGGAGACAAGTTCGAGTGGACTTCAGCCGCACAAGCTAGTTTCGAGCGATTAAAGGAGTGTCTAAGCGAAGCACCCATTCTTGCCTTACCTGACTTTGCGAAGATGTTCGAGGTCAAATGTGATGCATCAAGAGTTGGAATCGGAGGAGTCTTATTGCAGGAAGGGAGACCCATCACCTACTTCAGTGAGAAGCTTAATGGTGTCAAGCTCAACTACTCAACATACGACAAGGAGTTCTTAGCCATTGTTCGAGTACTCGAGACGTGGAGCCATTACTTGCTGCCCCGAGAGTTTATCTTGCACATTGACCATGAAGCTCTCAAATACATCAATGGCCAGCACAATTTCGGTCAACAACATGCGAAGTGGATCGAGTTTTTACAGGCCTTCACCTTTGTATTGAAGCACAAACCTGAAGTGAAGAATGTAATCGCTGATGTTCTTACGAGGAAGATGACCCCACTATATGTGATGGAGACAAAACTCATTGGTTTCAAGTATCTGAAGGATCTTTACAAAGATGACCAAGACTTTGGAGGAATTTTCACCCAATGCACAACTCAAGCAGTCCATCGATTCCATTAGGTGAATGGATTCCTGTTTCGAGATTCTAGGTTACATGTTCCCAAGAGCTCGACTAGGGAGCTGCTTATTCGAGAAGTTCATGGAGGAGGGATCGCCGGACATTTTGGGGTCGACAAGACTTTGGCAATGCTCTAAGAGAACTTTTATTGGCCCCGGATGGAGAAATAGGTTAGGAATCTCATATCGAAATGTGCGGTATGTCAACAAGCAAAGAGCCGAGTTCAACCATAAGGGTTATACATTCCATTACCCGTCTCCGAGCGACCATGGGAGCATGTAAGCATGGACTTCGTGCTTGGTTTGCCCAGAACTCAATGAGGAAAGATTCAATCATGGTCGTGGTCGATCGATTTTCAAAGATAGCACACTTCATTCTCTGCTAAAAGACGGACGATGCACCCAACATAGCGGACTTGTATTTTCGAGAAATGATGAGGTTGCATGGAGTGCCCAGGACGATCGTATCAAATTGAGATGTGAAGTTTCTGAGCTACTTTTGGAAGACATTCTTGGCACAAGTTTGAAACGAAGCTCCTTTTCAGTACCGCCTATCATCCGCAGACCGATGGAAAAACGGAGGTTGTCAATCGCACCATATCTACAATTCTTCGAACGTTGGTCTCGAAGAATCAGAAGGATTGAGACATCAAGGTTGCTCATGCGAAATTTGCCTACAATCGAGCTCCAAGTTCGACAACGAAGTCGTCCCCTTTCGAGGTAGTTTATGGACTCAATCATTTTGTCCCTGTCGAACTAATGCCTATATGCGAAGTGAGATCAGTTAGCCGGGATACTGAAGAGCGTGCAAAGGAGATGATAATTCTCCATGAGAATATTCTCGTCTAGATCGAGAAGGCAACAAACGCTATGAAGAGAGGGCCAATCGAGGACATAGGGAGAAGACTTTCCAGCCTGGAGACTTGGTTTGGATCAATTTGAGGAATGAGAAATTTCCCGCCAAGAGGAAGGACAAGTTGATGCCTCGAGCAGAAGGTCCCTTCAAGGTCGTTGAGCGCATCAACAAGAAGCTTACAAGATTGATCTTCCTGGAGATTATGGAGTTTCAGCCACCTTCAATGTCTAAGACTTAATTCCATTTGTTGAAGACAATGATCTTGTGAGTTTTGAGGACAAACTCTTTTCAATAAGGGGAGGATGACACAAGGACCACCGACGCACCATCGACCATTGACCATCGACCAGTAGCAAGCTTGATCGAAGCAAGCAAGTCGAAGCACAAGCAACCCCGTATTGAAGACGCAATGAATTCCAAGACAACTCGTGTCTCCACTACCTTGCATTTAGTTTTATTCATTCCTAATAAGTCACTATGGCCAGTATTAAGTTCTTCATGCATTTAGTTGGATGTTGTTGCATTTAATTCCTTTTTCTTTCCAAGGCTACTATGTAAAGTGCCTTTGTAACTCATTTGAAAGGACCTTTGATTTAGACTTTCAAAACCCAGAAAATATACTTGTGTCTTTCTACCCGAAGTGAGTGAATTCTCCTTAAATCTCTTGCTTCATTTGGTGGATTCCAAGTGCGAATTGAATAGAGAGTTCAATCGGTGGGGGTGCTTTGTATCCTCTGTATTGTTCATCGCCCTAGTCTTGTTAGTGGTGGTGTCTCTGTATCCACAATACAAACGAATCTATCTGAGTCTTCTTTCACGATGGTGAACCTGTATCCATAGATGTTGATCTCAACTCGTCCTTTCTTCTTCCAGCCGCCTACCGTTACACACCTTTCGTCCATTCTAGCATCACTCCCTTCCGCACCTTTTAGTGACGTGCCCCATTCCCTTCCGGTAACGGAATTATCTATTTCTTGTCGTCCATGTATCTATTCCTTGGCATAACAACCAAGTTTGAGGAGTCAATTAACTCCTAAACCTAAACATGGTTGTTACACCTCTTATGTAATGTATTCTTTCGGTCAAGCTTAACTTACCACCAACATGAAAAGTGACTGTTGATGTAACAATAACACTAAGAAGGGGGTGAATTAGTATGATGGCCCTTTTGAACTTTTCTACAATTGATAGAAACCAACGACGGAAGGTTTTACTTCTATTGATTACAAAACCTTATTTACAAGTAGAACGCGAAGTGAACTGATAGTAGTAGAATGTTATACAAAACCTTGTACGTTTTTGCCCTATAAAAGAGTGACATGTGAGAGCTAGATCCATTGGATCAACTCTAGAACATGAGAGGTTACTTTAACAATAGAGGTTTCGTGTAGATTCTTTAAAGTTCCTACCAAGATGAATTGTTATGTGTGTTAATTTCCTTTTTTTTTTATTAGTGGTTTCTACTAAATGATCAGTTAGAAAATCGTTGGTGGAAAAGTAAATGAGACACAAGAAGTTTATAGCAATTCAGCAATAACCTACATCCACTTTTCACCCATATAGGGCGAGTTATACTATTGAACACTTATAGTGAATACAGAAGATATAAAGGCTCTCCAAGTGCAAAGCGGTCAAAAGATACACGACACTCATGCAAAAGGTAATCCAGATAACCTAAAGGCTTCTCTACAAATAATTATATTGTCAGAAAGTACTAGAATATTTTTTTCATGGAAATAGTATCGTTGGGTTGTGCACAAAGTCATCTGACTTACTCCAACAAACTCTTTGGTTGAGGTTATACACTACAAATAATTATTAACACAACAAAATTCATGTGGTTGGTGTTCTGCACTGTGAACATTAACTGACTCACATGCTCCGTGGTTGAGATTATGTATTGCGAACAATGACTAACTCTAGAAGGCCCTCTAGTTGGGTGACAAACGGTTCACTCAGGCGATGTCCTGCCTACTTGGCTCCTCATCAATACTTCAACTCACAACCTAGTTGCCTGCTACAAGATCCACTACCGATCGACATTGCGAATAATAACTAACTCCAGGAGTTCACTAGGTTGGGTGTCAAACGTTTCCCTCCAGCGGTATCCCGCCTACTCGACTCCTCACGAAGACTTCCACTCCAAGTCACGCCTCTTGCTCCAATGTCTCGTACAGATCGATATTGCGAACAATTACACACTCCACGAGGATCGTGGTTGGATGTCACATGTTTTCCTTCGACGGTGTCCAGCCTATCTAGCACCTCAACGAGACCTTTGTACAAAAGCAAACCAATTGTAGAAACAATTAATGTCAGTACCTCATGTACTGCTTTGGAGGTGGCTCTTCTCTTGCTCACTGCTCGTCGGTACTCGTTTTTGTTCCTTTCCTTCTAAGTCACGATGGTGTGGGGGTAAGACAATAAAAATGATATTTTTATTTCTCCTTGCCCCACTAATGCTTCGTCCCCTCCAAGTCCAAGACACAAGGGATTGATTTTCCCTTTAATTACATCATCAAAGAGTAATGATGTCACTTTACTTTATGTCAAGGCGACCATTAATACCCCAATCTAGCTTCTCTTGCAAGACATGATGATTGGACTCACTATTTGTGGGTTTCTTGAGCTTCAACCATGGGCTTGATCACTCTCACGTCTCAAGCCCCACTTGCCTTGAGCTTGATAGTTACCAAGCCTCAAGGACTCATGCCCTCATTTTCCATATTTAGGTTCGATCCAAGTTCTACTAGCACCCTTCGTCTTCTCACATGTTGGGGCATGTCTAACCTCAAGCCTCATGGAGAAGTGGGGTCTTTACAAGGGAGTTCGTAATCTCGTTTCACCACTTGTCATTCGCACTCCCTACACACGTGTCTATAAGATTTATATACGTTATTCGTTACCCATTTTAAGCCCTTATTTCGCACCCTAAATCACATTGTATCATCCTCTGTTCGATTCGGAGACATGGGTTTTGAGTGTTGATGGCACCCGTATTTGAATCTGTTTAGTCTATATCATTAAGTATACATACATAAACTTTATTCTATTGGGTTTCCATTAGCATTACACCGCCAATGACATCTACTAGTCATATTTACATAATTCGGAATTTCGAAAATACGAGTAGTTATAGGAAGCTTCAATAAGTATTAAACATTATTAGCGAGGAGTCAAGGGATACTTGGTGAGAAACTAAAGGAACGTCTCTACGAGGAGCTGGGTAGGTGAAGATGTTTCCAGTGTGAAAGGTCCGTGTTGGAGTAGATCTGGGGAGTTAATAACATAAATATGTGCAAATGGGTACTTGTTAAATTGCAGTACCTTCTAGTGTATGTTATGTAAAGGGTAGATTTCCCATCACCTTATGAATCATGGGAGCATAGTTTGTCATTTAACTAACATTTTAAGAAACTCGAATGTAATGAAAATAAAAGATGAATGTGAAAGTGGGAAAGTACACATTTACCGTGAAAGTGAGGAAGGGGGTGTAAGTGAATTTAATTTAGGCGGGAATTGTAATGAATCCGATCCTAGTGAGGAGGAAGCTGATCCTAGTGAGGAAGATGTTTGGGTTGAAGTAGATGTATTACTAGAGAAGGAAATGAAGGGTGATGTTGATGAATTGGAAGAGGATGAGGACGAAGTTAGGGCTGATGATGCAACTGAATTTGATGTAAATGATGTGGACATGGTTGAGGTTGGTATTGAGTCAGAGTACGAGAGAAGTGACGAAGAAATAGGAGATGATGATGATTTTTCAACCATAGTTGAAAGACAAAACAAATTACTTCAGGTTTTTAACAAGTATAACCCACATTGTGATCACAAAATTATAGAATGAAAAGTTGAAATATTTTGAAATACCTATGCAACTTTGCATGGTTGTACAAGAGTATGATATTGCTAATGGATATAATCTGAGGTGGAAAAGAAGTAACAACAATATATTGGAAAGTGTTTATGTCAAAGATTGTCCTTGAAGGTTATATGAGTCTTGAATGGGGAAGGATAGGATGTTTGTTGTTCGATACATGTTAAATGAGCATAAATATAGTCGGAGTATGAGTAATCATTAGGCAACAATAAAGTGACTCGCATCTCAATTCATGGAGGGGAGTATTCGTAGATCTGGTGTAATAACCAAGATATTCAACGAGAATTTATGGAGAAGCACAACATTGAAATCCCATTGATGTCAATATACAAAGCCGATTGGTTGGCTGAGAAGTTGGAATTTGGCATCCTAGATGATTATTTTAAGGATCCTTGTCAACATATTGGTGCTCTGTAGTTGAATATCCAAATTCAACATTTAAACTTGCTTGTGATTTGAACTTGTCAACGGGATATATACAACTTTTAGAAGATTGTTCATTTGTTTTGATGCAATGCGAACTAGTTTTTTAGAGGGATGTAGACATTTCATTAGGTTTGATGGCATATTTGTAAAGCATAAATATGTTGAGATTCTTTTAAGTATTATCAAACGTCATGGGAATGAAGGTCGGCTTCCCATTGCTTGGGTTGTGGCGGAAGGGTAAAAATTGTGAATCATGGACCTAGTTTTTGTAGTTGATGTTCAGACTGTTTAAAGTTGGTTATGGTTACGGTTGGACTTTCATAAGCAACCAACAAAAGATATGTTCCGATTAATAAAATTGGCGGTTAACAATTTTAGATGTTTACTAATCATTTTTTTCATGCACCAGGGACTGCTTAATGCAATAGCGAATTTGGCACCATATGCAAAACACTGAAATTGTGCAAGGCACATATACCAAAACTAAAAGGTTAAGCACATGGGTTTGTTCCTCAAAACTTGTTTCTACAAGGTTGTGAAGAGCACCAGTGAGATGGACTATGTAGTTGCTCTGCAAGAGATGAAGGAAAGAAGAGGTAGTTGAAGATTCCTAAAGCAAGGTCCTGAACATTTTTGCAAGGCCTTTTTTGCAGATTAATTAAGTGTGGCACTGTCACTAATAACTTGTGTGAGACTTTCAATTCATATGTAATTGTTGCACAACAATCGCCTCTTATTGATATGTTAAAGAGTCGTCGGCTGCTAATGGTTTGACAAGTTTATAAAAAGAAAATAATGACTGGTAGCCATAATATATTGCTTCCAAATGTCCAGAAAGAAGTAGAATTACTTAAAGAAAATTCAATCATGTATGTTGTGAAACCTTCATTGGCGGAGCGATTTGAGGTATCTCTCGCTAATTATGATAAGGATAGGTACTTGGTGGATTTTTTTAATAGGCACTATAGCTGCAACTTCCAAGACTTGTATAATTTGCTCTGTCCACATGTTATACCTTGTCTAAATTACCTAAAAAGGGCTTTAGTTAATTATGTAGATCCGCGTTACAATACAGATTCATTTAGGAAGGCATATGACCATGTATTGAGCAATTAGAAGGAGTGAAGTTCTAGATAAGTGACGAAATAGAACCAATCAAGCCGCCTCCTTACAAGAAGCTTCCTGGAAGGAAAAAGAAACGTAACAGGAAAGTCAGTAAGGAGGATGATCCAAAACGTTCATCTCAAGCAATTGGAGTTTCAAAGCTTTCCAAAAGATGTATCGACATGAAATGTGCTTTTTATGATGTATATAGACACAATAGAAGGACTTGTGAGGGTGGGATTTTCGCAACAGTCAATGGATGCTCTACAATCTCAAGAGTTAGGTATTACATATGGCATCTTATCTTTTAGAAATCATTGCAAATTTAAATTATTTTTTTATCGATTTCAGGTAAGGTAATACGGGTCACTTGTAAAATATGTGGACAATAAAGACATAACAAGAGGACTTGTAAAGGAATAAGCAATTCATCGGGAGGAACATCTTTGACTGGAGAGCAAAGAAACGAGCAATATGTTGTGCCATTAAAAATTTCATCCACAGAACATACCAGGAGAGTAAAGGGATGGGTACGAAAAGGATGGCACAAATGGATGCATTTCCTAGTAATGTGTTGACATGATGTTGGCTTCTTTGTGAGCCTTCTATGAACATTGTAGATGTTCTCTGAACAATGAAAATGGTTTTGTGTCACTAGAATCAACATCAATACAATCTACTGGAGAGGAAGGAAACGGCCAACAAGGAGGACGACATGGGAGCAGGGAGGATTGCATTTTGGCATGCTATTAGGATGTCTAGATAGGTGTCTGTGTACATTTTAGCCATTACGGTGTCCTGAATGTAATCATTTTGACTGTTAGGCTATCCGGACAGGTGTCAGTGTATATTTGTTTGTGTTAAATATATCGGGGGTATCTTGGATATGTCATTTTCATTGGTTGTTTTGTGAACCTATGAACATTGTAAGTAATAATGTGAACAATAGAACTGAAATCAGCTTGCACACTATTCATCTTTGGCTTTTTATTTTGTTGCCTAGGCATTTTGTTCGTAGGTTACCAAAACAAAACAAATATCCACTAACATTAACATTTTCATCCCCTAGTCTTACATCACCATAACTCCACAACAATTACATGAAATCAACTTGTACACTAACGAAAATAAAAAATGTAAAACATTAACCAGGCCAAAGTACCTACCAAACTTCGCAAAACAATCAACTCAACCTTCATTTTATCAAATCTCTGTTGGTATGTTTTTTGTTCATGGATTTTCATGTAGCAATTACAATAATTTATGGTTGAATTTTTTGAACACTAAAATGAAGTCTTCATAAGTAAAGTATTCAGGCTGTACTACTCAATTTTCCCTTCCAGCTTCTTAACCTGATGTTCTTTAATTTGATACTCGTTATGCAGCACGTCGATCTTATCCTCTAAGACTTTTTTTTATTCCATGAGCTGCATTATTACTTTCTTTTGCCTCACTAGAAAGTCCTCGTCTAACCACTCCAAAAAATTGCAGTCATCCTCATATTATTAACATCACACAAAAAATATAGTTGTACTAACGAACAAGTACCAAAGCCAGAAATACCCAACCACTACAGCCAACATACCTTCCAAGAAGAACATCGAAAGAATCGACGATTTGGGTTCCTGTTACTCCAAGATGTGTACAAAGCCACCTTCTTGCCATGGATACACTCGTTTTCCCACACTCGAGCTTGAAACAACCAACCCTACAGAGATTTCCTTCGATACACTTTCACTCTTTTTCAACTAAAAGTAGAAGTCACTTGCCTTGAGTGATGGACTCGCGTCCTTGGATTTGGGGGCAAAAGGGAACTTTTGGTGCAGCAATCGTTCGATTAAAGTGGTATTTTCAAAAGTGGGAGAATTTAGCCCTGTTTGGTAGGAGGAAACAAGGTCTGTTTTCTGTTTTCGTTTTCTATGAAAATAAGAAAACATGTTTGTTACGAGAAAACAAAAAATAAAAATAGGAACGAAAATAGAAAACGGACCCTCTCCGGTTAACAAACAGGGCCTTAGGGATTTTACAGGATTTTGTTCGATTAGAGTGCTTTCAAAGGTGAGAGAGTCAATGTGGACAATGACTTTGTCCGACTAGGATAGAGAAGTGGGGTCCGTTAAGTACACGTCGAATTCGGAACGAAAACCGTCTTCGACATGCCAAAATAAAGGTGACCATCAAAGTTCGTGATAAAATTATATAAAAAACTAGATAATATGTAAAATTTTTGAATAATTTGGGACATTTGCCTAAATATAATCCCCTTGTTCTACTTTAATAATTGAGAAAAAAAATGAAAAAATAAAAATAAAAGGTCAAGATGGGCGACCCGGGGGATAGCCACGTGCCTAGTCCCAACGGTGCGAAATAAATACTAACTAATAAGGGAAAACAAAGAAATGTACAATTTTACCTTTGATTTTAAAAAAATGCTATTGGGAAATTAGTGATTTACTATTTTTAAGTTTGCGACTGTCATTTTTCTTAATTGTTGCGGTTTTAAATTGCGATTTTAGGATAAATACTTTTTTAAATTTTTTAAAAATTGCGATTTCGAACTACAACAGTTAAGAAAAATCTCGATTCTAAACAAGAATTTTACATCATTTAGAATAATTTTTGTGATTAATTGCGGTTTAGAAGTCATATTTAGTAAATTTTTTTTTCTAAACCAACAATAAATTCGGACGAAGCTCCGGGAAAACACACCGACAACGTTTTACTGAAATCCAACTAAAGAAGCCAAAATGATTTTTACGACCTATTTATGTTTAAAGCGTTTTATTATCTATTTTTAATTTTTTTTCTTAGGGTATTTTGGTATTAATATTGTTGAAATAAAAATAAAATAATAGGTTAATTCGCAAGCTATTTAAAAATACAATTAAGCTCCCTAGTTTTTAGATTGTTTTGATCTTAAAAATTTTAATGCAGAATTGATTTTAATTATGAAGGAAATAAAAAAATTTATTACACAAAAAAATCAAGACGTAAAAATGTGATATTAATTTATTTATAAAAATTTATTTAAGAAGGCTCGGGTGCTCTTCATCCTCTGCGACGTCCAGGTCCGCCTCCTCGTCTTCTGCACAGGCGGCCGTCGAGTTCACCGGCGGCGACAGGTCGGTCCCCTCCTTCTCCCCCCCAAACTGAATAACCTGATTTCTTCCCTAGGGTTTCCCTTGTTTCTGTATCCCCCCTCCATTTTTCCCTTTGCTGTCAGCGTGTTAGAAATCTTCCTTCCCTTGACGATGTGCTCCGTGAACCGTAGGCTAAATAAGTCCGAGGCCCCTCTTCTACGGGTGATAGTTGGGACTATCGACAGAGGACGAATTTAATTAGAACGTTCGATTAGTAAATTATAAATATGAAGTTTTGACAAACCCTAATTCCCAATATCTCGTTTCTGAGCAAATCGATCGATTCTTTGCCCAATTCAGAAGTAAGCAGGCAGAAGTGATACCAACTCGCCTCTTCCTGCGAATCCTCTCACTTCTTCTCCGGGTATTCAGGCGTTTTTCCTGATGGAGGTATGTTCGTAATTTCTCGGTCCGGTGATTCCTGTGCAGTTTTTTTCCGTGTGTGAAGTCGGGATATCGCTCTCACAGAGGTGGCAAATGTTTTCCCTTTTTCCTCTTGTTAGGAGGGCGGCATCGGTGGTGGAGATGCCGGGGTTTCGTCGGGAGGTGGGAAGAACGAGGGTTTTGGTTTATTCATCCCTGGTAAAGAGAGGGTCGTGTTCAGACCCACTGAGAGGAAGTCCTTGTTAGGTAATGATGCTGAGTTCTTTTTCTTTTTACTTTTGAGTGATCGATGGTCGCCCGTCTTCTGATTCTTTCTGTGATTACTACCCGAAGTCGTTTTTGGGCTTGTTTGTTTACTTCTCTTGGAAGCTTGATTTTTCACATGTTGTAGGATCCCGGATGACCATCTTGGTAGTAGATTCTTAATTCTTTCTTGCTGGCGTCCAGAAACACTAGTACCGGATATCCAATTTGATTTTATTAAGGAAATTAACCTTTGTGATGATATTTTGGAGCAGGAAAAGATTGATAAAATTATTGGGCAACTATCTCTTTGATCTGTTTTCTTTAGAACTGAGCTACTACTGCCATGTCATTAGCTATAACTGTAATTGAATGTATCCCCCTTGAAACAATGTATCGGTGTTAGCGGTTTCTGGTATGACAAAAGGCTGAATGAATAGATGAGTGCGCCGAATTATGTTTTTTTATAATGGGTGCCATAGAGCTTTTTGATTATTGGCTGTATGTCATCGAAGATCTTGGCTCTGGCCTTTGCTTTGCTTTGTCGCTTTATTGAAATTCGAGGGATCTCCATGTCCCTCTATTACTTGTTTGCTTTAACTGGAATGTTTCTATTTGACATGCAAACAGGGCTGGATGTTCTTGCCTCAGCAAAGCGGGAAGAATCTAAGGTCGATGGTGGATTTAGGGTTCCCAAGGACAGAGTTGCCTCCTTTGTATCTTCTATTCATGAGGAAGAGAAATCTGAACTGTCTACTGCAGATGAGGATGGAGGTGGTGTGGCTAATGGTGCTCGAACCAGTACCAGGCGATATCGTGACACAGCTTCCCGGGAAAATTCTTTTTCTGGTACTTACTTTTCATTCTTAGCATTTTCTATTATTTATTTATTTATTTTTATTCATTCCAGTATAGCAATGGCAGCATCTAGTGAAGGAACTTATCTCATAGTTTCCTCAGGAATTTCATGGTTTTTCTTCCAATAGAAGTCCCACCATCACTAATGTTACCTGTCTTCACTTGAAAACATCGCCCGTGCACCCTCTTGCTTCCTTTCTTTTCATTTTAGCTCGATAAGCTCCTCCTCTGTAGTACTCTTTGCTTCAGAACACATGTAGTTTGTTGGCAAATGTTTTCTTATTTTCTTTCGCTTTAACTGTTCCCTGATGAACTTGGCTTTGGCTGTGAGTTATAAATTAAAACTTCTTGGCTTCCTCTGCAGAAAGCAGTCCACATGATGGGAGATATGAGACCTCAACTCCGAGAAATCACCCCCAAAATGTGCGGGTGCGCTCAGAAGTAAGTTGCCTGCTTATATCTGCATAATAACATATTTGTTTGATGATACATGCTCATGGAAACACATTCTTGTCATTATTGTGTCCAAACACTTATATGGGTTATGTTATTGCCATCCTAAATGGGTTTGGATTTAGATCTCAGGTAGTTCAGCTATAACAACACAGAGTTTACAGGACAATTCAAATAAGAAAGGCCGTGATCGTGATGGGGAGATGCTATATCATGAATATGATGGAAGTGAAAGTCGGAGGTCAAGAAAGTCATATAGTTCTGAGAGTAGTGATTGGCATCGCAGGAGAGACATGCCGGATCGTCATCAGCGAGGTCATGATACTGACCATAGAAGCAAACGTGGTAGGGATGATGTTGATAGATGGACTCCTGGTGAGTACCCCTCTCTGACCGCTTACTGATTTCTGAAGTTCAGCACTTGTTTTTCATCCATAAAAAACTTCCAATAATGGCTTAAACTTGTTTATCATATGGATTCTTAGAAGCTATTTTAGAAGTACATGTTATAATTGTAACGTCGTCGATATTTTTTCTTTTTCATCAATTTATTATTAGCTTAGGGATCATCGTACATGTTTTAATTTTAACGTTGTCGATATTATTAGCTTACATTGCGCTGCTTTATCTTATGATTAACTTCCTAAATTAGGAAGATCCGAGTGGGATGATGGGAGATGGGAGTGGCAAGATACACCACGACGTGACAGTTACTCTAGCTCACGAAGGCGTCATCAGCCTTCACCATCACCTATGTTTGTTGGAGCCTCTCCTGATGCCCGACTAGTTTCTCCTTGGTTGGGTGGTTACACTCCCAATTCCAATGGTTTGTCATCGTCAAAAAGTTTTACATTTGATGTCGTTTGTTCTTTAAAATACAGTATTATATATGTAATTCTTTCTTTAATGCATTTATGAAGGTACTTCATCACCTTGGGATAATGTGTCCCCTTCACCTGTTCCAATACGCGCCTTAGGGGCCTCAGCCTCAGTTAGAACTGGGTCTTCTAGATACTCTGGAAGGAATCATCAACTATCATTTTCATCTGGGAAGTCAGAATCTCTTGAGGTAATTGTTGCATGCTTTGAGATCTTCCTTCATTGTTAGTTGTCTAATCTGTCACAGTTTTTATTTATTGAACATACTCTTCACAAATATATACCCGTACTCTACCCAGCCCCATACTGGGATAACTGAATTGCTAGATATCTGATTTATTTGTTGTCTCTAGAATGGAGAAGAGGAGAAGATTAGTCTAATGGAGGATCAAAAGTACGAGATTTCTGAAAGTATGCGTATGGAGATAGAATATGATGCAGACCGTGCCTGGTAATGGCAGATCTTCTGTTATGTAGCCTTTTTTTGTGTTTCCTATTCCTTCATTTGTTTTAGTTGTTAGAGATGCTTGTCGGGGATATGCTCTCTGATGTTGATTTCAATTTCAAAGCAAATTATAATCGTTGAGTTCACGGTACACAGGTATGACCGAGAAGAGGGTAGCACCATTTATGATGGGGATGGTTCTTCGGTTTTCCTGGGGGATGAGGCTTCTTTCCAAAAGAAAGAGGCAGAGCTCGCAAAGCGATTAGTGAGTTTTGCATGCTTTACTGCTACAACTGCCACTTCATGTACAGAGGTTTGACAATTTTGTTTATGATGTGATAGACTCGAAGGGACGGCTCAAAGATGTCTCTTTCTCAGAGTAAAAAGTTATCACAACTTACTGCTGATAATGCTCAATGGGAAGATCGACAACTACTTAGATCTGGAGCTGTCCGAGGGACAGAGGTGCAGACTGAGTTTGATGAAGAAGAGGAGTGCAAGGTGGTTCTCTTTGTGCATGGTGAGTATGCTAACTGAACTATTGTTAAGATGATTTTCCAAAGTTCATGTTACAGCTTGAGATATGTCCGGCTGAAAGATGACATATACTCTTGTCGCAGATACCAAACCTCCATTCTTGGATGGGAGAGTTGTTTTCACTAAGCAAGCAGAGCCAATAATGCCGATTAAAGATCCGACGTCTGATATGGCCATTATTTCAAGGAAAGGATCAGCTTTAGTTAGAGAGATCCATGAAAAACAGAGTATGAACAAGTCACGCCAAAGATTTTGGGAGCTTGCCGGCTCCAAATTAGGAGATATCCTTGGTGTAGAGAAAACAGCTGAGCAGGTGAGACTATTATCGAGAAGTCATTTATTTCCTCCTGTTTTTCTTTTTGAATAAGTAATGACATATAAAAGTATCATTTTCCTGTCATACAGATTGATGCAGACACTGCTGTAGTGGGGGAGGATGGTGAGGTGGATTTCAAAGAGGAGGCGAAGTTTGCTCAACACTTGAAAAAGGATGAGGCAGTGAGTGATTTTGCCAAGTCTAAAACAATTGCACAACAAAGACAGTATCTGCCAATCTTTTCAGTTCGAGATGAGTTGTTGCAGGTTAGTTGTCATTTCATAACAACTGAATGTACGAGTGACAGTGAGCAGCCTGGTTATTCTAATATGGTGTTAAGTCTTGAGGATTACCTTATTAATCAGTTGAAGGTGACTGGCGGGTTAATTGTGGTTAGTTAGGTAGTTATAGTTTAATTAGCTGGGTCTTTGAAGGGATGAAACGTTCTTGTCAAATTGTTTTCTAGGACCGCTTTGTTCTTTCATAGACAATTAACTTGCTTAGTCGGTTAATTCTTCCCTTCCTATCTACCTCATATTTCTTGTCATTGAGCAAGCGACTATTTGTGATCTTTGTTCTTCCATTCTTTTCTGGTACCTTTCTTGTTTCTTTGAACCATTCTCATTCATTTTTACATTGCACTTGCGTCTTATTTGTGTCCCCTTCTCCCAAAATATTATTGTGGCAGGTTATTCGTGAAAATCAAGTTGTTGTTGTTGTGGGAGAAACTGGTTCAGGAAAGACGACTCAATTGACACAGGTACTGCTTTATATCTTTGAATTTTAATAATCTGATTGATTGTCTTAGAGTGGATTACCCAGAGTGATTGTTGTCATAATTGCTTTTATTTCAGTATCTTCATGAGGATGGTTACACGGTTAACGGTATCGTGGGCTGCACCCAACCAAGGAGAGTGGCAGCCATGAGTGTTGCTAAAAGAGTTAGTGAAGAGATGGAGTCAGAGTTAGGTGATAAAGTCGGATATGCCATTCGATTTGAGGATGTTACTGGGCCGCATACTGTAATTAAGGTATTTAGTAATGTTGTCTTTTTAATGTAATTAGTTTTTTCGTTGTTTTCATTTTTCTGGTAGAGATGACATCTTCAAATGATCTTTTTGCAGTATATGACTGATGGAGTGCTGCTTAGGGAAACCCTGAAAGATGATGACCTTGATAAGTACCGGTATGCTTTCTTTTCATTTTTATTCCCAGCAAATTTATTGTCCTGTTGTTGTGTGCATAGTCCTTAATTGTATGTTGAAATGGTTTCAGGGTTGTCGTCATGGATGAAGCCCATGAGAGATCTTTGAACACCGATGTGCTCTTTGGTATATTGAAGAAAGTGGTCGCACGACGACGTGACTTTAAGTTGATTGTTACTTCTGCCACTTTGAATGCTCAAAAGTTCTCCAATTTCTTTGGAAGGTGAGTCTAAATCATAATCAGGTGTTCCTTGGTTTTGATTTAACTTGAAATTCTTTTTATAAGCTAAACCCTGTTCTAAATTATCAAATTACACAACGGGATGCCCAACTTATTGGTGTTTTTGCATTGCAGTGTGCCTATATTTCACATTCCTGGGAGAACGTTTCCGGTCAATATCTTGTACAGTAAGACCCCATGTGAGGACTACGTTGAAGCAGCGGTCAAGCAGGCCATGACAATCCATATTAGTAGCCCTCCTGGTGACATCTTGATCTTTATGACTGGACAAGATGAAATTGAAGCGGCTTGTTATGCGCTTGCAGAGAGGATGGAACAACTAATTTCATCCACAGCCAAAGGGGTCAATAAGCTGTTGATACTCCCGATATACTCCCAACTGCCTGCTGATTTACAAGCAAAAATCTTCCAAAAAGCAGAAGAAGGTGCTCGGAAGTGCATTGTGGCAACTAATATTGCAGAGACATCCCTGACAGTGGATGGTATTTTTTACGTCATTGATACGGGCTACGGCAAGATGAAGGTATACAATCCCAAAATGGGTATGGATGCCCTTCAAGTGTTCCCAGTGAGTCGAGCTGCTGCAGATCAACGTGCAGGTCGTGCAGGACGTACAGGGCCCGGCACTTGTTATCGCCTGTACACAGAGAGCGCATATCTGAACGAGATGCTCCCTAGCCCCGTCCCAGAGATCCAAAGAACCAACCTCGGGAATGTGGTCCTCCTGCTCAAGTCTCTGAAAGTTGAGAACTTGCTAGATTTCGATTTCATGGACCCTCCTCCGCAAGATAACATCCTCAACTCTATGTACCAGTTGTGGGTATTAGGTGCGCTTAACAACGTCGGCAGTCTGACCGAGTTGGGATGGAAAATGGTGGAGTTTCCTCTGGATCCTCCCCTGGCTAAGATGCTGTTGATGGGTGAACAACTCGGGTGCCTGGATGAGGTTCTGACGATCGTATCAATGTTATCCGTTCCATCGGTGTTTTTCCGACCCAAGGATAGGGCAGAGGAGAGCGATGCTGCAAGGGAGAAGTTTTTCATGCCGGAGTCAGACCACTTGACCCTGTACAATGTCTATCAGCAGTGGAAAAGCAAGCAGTACCGAGGAGATTGGTGTAATGACCACTATTTGCACGTCAAGGGATTGAGGAAAGCCCGGGAGGTGAGGTCGCAGCTTCTAGACATTCTCAAGACCCTCAAGATCCCGCTGACCTCGAGCTGGCCGGACCTGGACGTCGTGAGGAAAGCAATCTGCTCTGCTTATTTCCACAATGCCTCCAGGCTCAAGGGCGTGGGCGAGTACGTGAACTGTAGGATCGGGATGCCATGCCACTTGCACCCGAGCAGTGCCCTCTTCGGGATGGGCCATACCCCTGAGTACGTGGTGTACCACGAGCTGGTCCTAACGACGAAGGAGTATATGCAGTGTGCAACAGCGGTGGAGCCACAGTGGCTAGCAGAGCTGGGGCCGATGTTCTTCTCGGTGAAGGACTCGGACACGTCGTTGCTGGAGCACAAGAAGAGGCAGAAGGAGGAGAAGACAGCAATGGAGGTGGAGATGGAGAACCTGAGGAAATTGCAGGCAGAGACGGAGGTGAAGAGCAAGGAGATGGAGTGGGATAGGAGGGAGAAGGAGCAGCAGCGAGTGTCAATGCCTGGGCGGAAGCAGGGGCCTTCCACCTACCTTAGGCGGCCGAAGAAGCTTGGTCTGTGACGACCCTTTCCGGACACGGGCAGTCTTGTAAGTTTGTATACAATGGAGGAACATTTGATCCTAAAATCTGTGATTTTGTCTTCTTGGGCAGTGAGTTTCTTGCGATCAGTGTTTTAAAAACTCGACTTGTAGTTAGTTATTTGGCGCCTCTTCAGTTTGGTCGAGGATGTTAAGAAGTCTGATTATTAATGCTTAATTTTTGGAAGTGGAGGAAAGAAAAGAAATCTTATTTGGTAGGTTCGATTGAGGAGGAGCTTTTGTATTATTTATTCTTCATTCTTTTCAAAAACAATTAAAAATATAATCGTGATAATTAATGCCAATTACTAAATCTCCAATTTCAGATTTTTAAAGAATTCGAGGTTAAAAATTTCGATTACTGAAAGATTAACGAAGAATTAATGAGTGGGGAGAGAGGGAAAGAGAAAATAGACCTTAGCTCTATAATTGGTGAATTATGAGTTAGGCATACGAGAATCATATGGAAATACGAAATTCGTGAAATACGTTTTTAATTACTTAAAATGTCGTTTCTATGTCCTGGTTCACGACACTTAAAATACAAACAAATTGCTGCGCATGAGGGGTTGTGATTTAATTACTTTTTCCCTGTACCGAATTGGGTGCTTCTCAATCATTAGTAAGTGAAGAAAATGTTAGGGCAAATTTGGTTGAAGAGAATTTTCACTCTTTCCGTTTCTTCAAAAAAAAAAAGTTTTTCAAAGTTTTTGCTTTTCAATTTTTTAAATAGAAAACGTATTTGGTAGAACATTCAAAAAATTATTCAACAGAAAATTTGAAAAATTATTTTAGTTGTTTTTTATTTTACAACACTTATAAAATAATTAAAAAAAAAGTATAACAAAAGTCAATTTATTAAAAGTAAAAAATGTTTTAATTTAATTTTATATATGTGAACTTATTTAAATTGTTAAATGTGTAAATATTACGGATGTGCTTTATTATCAAGTGATTTCTTCTATTATTCTGTGTATAACTAATAATATGCAATTTAATGTGACAAATATTGTTGATATATATATATATATAAGATACCAATCAGTCAAAAGAGTTACAGCGAAATAACAACATAAGTGAAAAGCACAATTCACATGCCTTCAAAATTAGGTCCAACTAAAAAGCTCCCAATTTATTTTCATTTTGAGTGAAATTTAACCTGCAATGTAGAAAATAAACTTGGTGAGATATCAATAAAATTTTTTACATTCAACACATAGAAGATATGAAGAGGTTAGAATTTAGTACAAGTTGCATGATAATAAAACAAGCTTTTCACTCACCCACTCGTGATAAGTTTTCTCGTCTTGTACAATAATCTCCCCATATTTTATCCGTAATGGCATCACGAATAACAACCATGCGACTCAACTGCGTAAGATCAACTACAACTTTATTAGGCAAATTGCTCGCATCCTCGTTGTTGATGAGCAGATGCACATCCTCGTACTCTTGAAATAATGCATCCAATCGAGGTTATGTACGAATGGAATTGTGTAGAGTACAACAAGCTAGACGCATAGAGCGTTGCCTTCTTAGCGGATAATTTGACATCAACTTAAGAATCGGGAGCCTTGCCTTCAAAACCCCAAAGCAACGTTCTATGACATTGCGAACAGAAGAATGTCGTTGACTAAACAACTCAACCTTAGTTTTAGGCCGACCACGTTCTCTAAAATCACGTGTATGATAGCGATGCCCACGATAAGGAGCCAAAAATCCAGGCAATTTGGATATTCGGCGTCAACAACATAATATTTATCTGTTGGAACAATAATAAAGCATTTAATTCATAAACTATCAATATACTATGTATGAGTAATTAAACAAAGTTTACTTACCACCAACTAACATTGGAAAATCTGGGGCTATCCTACAAATAGAATCCATGAAAATACGTGAATCATCAGTTGTAGCCTCCCAACTAGATAAAACAAAAGTGAATAACATATCACGAGAGCATGCAGCCATGATATTTTGTGAATAGTTGTCTTCCGACTACGATATATACTTTGCTTTTGTAAAGGAGCCCAAGCAGACACAAGTGTACCATCAATTACCCCAATGCAATTCTGTAAGAATAAAAACAAACTTGAGAAGACAAACAAGTTTGTAAACTAATCAAATAAAAAGAGATTATCTCAAAATGGGGACCCAATTTTGGATTGCTTGAAATTTCTGGTTGTACGGCAATTATATTACGAGGCCTGATAATGTGATTACCTAACTTACACAATGCACGAAGAACTTTCTTAAACCGTTGGTTGACTGTTTCCGAAGAATATTGAAATCTTTCCGCTACCATCCTCTGTCGAGTATTATGACATACAACCAACAAAAGCATTGCTAACCCCTCTTCAACAGATACATTCTTCTCTTCTTTGAGAAGATCCATGACTTTGAGTTTATCATACAAGTTGCGAAAGACATGTATATCCATTCAGAAACTCTCAAAGCATCTTGTGTTGTTTGTTGACACTTCTTGTGTATACATTTTTCCCGTCAAGCTAGATGTTCTACATGGTACCTTAGCTCACAAACTCAATCTGCAGACTAAGAAAAATCGTAACGCAAGCATGTCATCAAATAACTCATCTTCTTCTGAGGAGACATCTAGTCGATAAGCCATGCTTTGCAAAGTGAATCAATATTTAATTAAATAAGTAATAAGAGTAGAAAACCAAAGTTTAGCATTAATTGATTTACTGCATACACATATACAACAGTGCTGTGATAAAACATGCCATATTTCATGCTGAAATACTAATATATCACATGGAGCTAGTGGAGGCAAAAACAAACCAACAACAACATACATAAAATCCTACAAACTATTAAGCCATGCACGACGTCTTTCATCAGTTATTAAAGCAAAAACATTTCTCCATTCAGCTTGTACAAGAAAGGGCAAAGCCTTGTTAAATGCATCTGTAAGAAATTTTTGTCATCCCCACCAAGGATCTCCATAATCATGTAATGGTCATCGTTCTTCATTTGAGCTTTGTACTTTCCATGTTACACTAAGAGGGGGGGGTGAATTAGTGTTAATCTCCAAAATTGGATTTTAACCCTTTTTCGTTTTACCCCGCAGCGGAATGAAAAGCTTCTGTTAAACAGAGCCTGTAAGTTTCTGTAAGATTGAACGTTTGATTGTGTACGCAAATTTGTTTGATGGACACAAGGATTTTTATAGTGGTTCAGCAAATTGCTTACGTCCACTCTTCACCCAGATATTTGGATGGTTTCCACTCAAATGTATCTCAGTACAAATTACACAAGTGATAGCAACCAAAAGCAAACCCGTAGGGTTCTGTACAATAGAGGCTTGAGTGGCAGAACACAGACTAGAAGGTTCTGTGCCGTAGAGGCTCGTTATGTAGCACAAATCCGAAGGTTCTGTACTATAGTAACTTAGGCTCAATACAGACCAGACGGTTCTGTATTGTAGAGGGTAAGGCACAACACAGACCAGAGGGTTCTGTGTCGAAGAGAGTAGGCACAACACAGACCAGAGGGTTCTGTGTCGAAGAAGCTTAGGCACAACCAGCAGACCAGAGGGTTTCTGTGTCGAAGAGGTAGGCACAACACAGAGGGTTCTGTGTCGAGATGGTAGGCACAACACAGGAGGGTTCTGTGTCGAATATGTAACCTTCTATAGTACAGATCAAGTGATTCTGTACTAGAGACGTCAACCTCTATAGAACAGATCCAAGGATTCTGTTCACAGAAGGTATAGCACAGACCCGTAGGGTTCTGTACCGAGTATGTCAATCGACAACAGAAGGTTCTGTATAGGAAAAATGACTTAGTTGAGAAGCACAGATCTAAAACATTCTGTACCAAGGGTAGTCGACCTTCTACTGAACAGACCGTGAGGTTCTGTAGAAAAAGTGACAAGGAAAATGTATGCACAGACCCGTAGGGTTCTGTACTACAGCGGGTTGCACGATTTAACGTGACTAACAAGGTAACCAAATGCGCAATCCTCTTAAGGAAAACGACTTCGTGGCGTACCCCACGCGAGCACGTAGCGGACCCTACGCAAGCGAACAGCAACCCTGTTCAAGGATGGAGTTCCCTCCGGCGGCTCCACACGACCTGCACGATCTCCTCGAGATAGCGACTATGTGGCGTACCCACACAAGCACGTAGCATACCCTACGCAAGCACGCAGCATACCCTGCGCAAGCACGCGGCAAACCCCACGCAAGCAGACGGCAACCTCCGTCCTAGGTTCCTGCACACAGAGCTCTACAACAACAGAAGCTGGTTAGTCCCTCACCTTATGTGCTCCCGAGGTTCAGCCCTTCTCTCCGGCCCTGCACGTTGCCCACGTACACACGCTTCCAACAACGTCTCCTGCAGCTTCCAGCCGAGTCCCTCGAGCCCCCGAGTCACTCTCCCAGAAGGCTTCACCAAGATGCAGCCGTCCGTTGCTAGTGCTCCTCGTGTGACTAACTCGAACGAATGAAAGAATGAGAGAACTCAAGCACACCGCTCTCTCTGGACAGAATGGGATGGATGGATTCGTTGTATTTACAATGGAAGAGGGCGTGGCTATTTATACACAAAATTCTAAAGAGAAATGCAAGAAGGAAAATATAAAACGTAACCTGCAAAATAAGAAATTAAAAGTTAGTTTACATAATAAACAGAATGATATACACGTGCAAGCATTCAGAAAATAAATCAGAATAAGATTATGATATATTTTCCATGAATAGTGCACCACAGAAGATATCGCAGAGAGGTTCTGCTCGATAACCTTCTACAGGTGGAAACAATCGTTGATTTGTTTCCAAATGACTTGAAGTCAATTCCATCCTGATAAAGATACATAGGAGGACGCATCTAGACGGTGGTAGTGATAGGTTTGCAAAATAACGGTCGTATAGTGGTCAATTAAGCTTACAGAAGCCTGTAGACCGTCTAGTAGAACCTTTCCATAAGTAGAAGATATATTTCCTTTACAAAATTATTATCTCCCCATGATTATTTGGAAACCAAATCGTGGTAATTTGATCAGATAAATATCTTAATCAAATTAAGCATATTTCGTAATTAAATAATTGAAAACTAATCATTTAATTACAAAAATAATTCTTACAAGAAGTCCTTAATAATAGAAGCTTCTGTAGAATAGAATGTTCGACCTTCTGTAGTACAGAGGGTCAGGCTCATCATCAAAGCCAAGAATGTTCGACCTTCTGTGGTACGAGGTCTGGCTCATCATCAAAACCTTTTCCAACAATCTCCCCTTTTTGATGATGAAAAACATTCATCGTTGAGGAAATATGTTTGCAAGAACTCCCCCTAACTCCCCCTAAATAGATGAGAGTATGAGTCTCGCGTTTGTAGAGAACCATAAGGTTTCTGTGAAAACAGAGCATAGAAGCTTCTGTTATGAAGAAGTTGTTACAGAGCACAAAGGCTTCTGTGATTAATACAGAGCATGGAGCTTCTGTATATAGCCCGACAAAAATGATGGTATTTCATTTCTGCACTCCCAGCAATAGTGACTTTAAAAAGATCACGAATCGCATTCCCAGCAGAAGGTTGCGATTATGAGCTGTATCAGTCTCATAGGCTTCTATACCGTAGACGGTATAGCCTTCTACGACCCATAGAGTTAAGAAAATCAAGGATTTTTCTGTAACCAATACAGAGCTAGGTACTCCCCCTCAACACAATTTTCTCCCCCTTTTTGTCACATCAAAAAGAAGATGAATGTAGGTTGAAAAAGAAGAGTAAGCTTCTTGCAGAAGGTATGACATAGTGATCATAACCAATCGTGCAGAGGGTGGTTTTAATTCTTGCAGAGGGTAGAACAGAGGGTTCAAAAACCATCATGCAGAATGTGGTGCAGAAGGTGTGACAGAAAGTTCAATACCATACTGCTGAAAGGAAATGTGTCCACGAAGTGGCACTTATTACAATCTAGAAGACACAGAAATCAGTTTTTGGTCTAGCTAAAATGCATAAAAGAAAAAGAAACAGCAACTAAGGAGATCACTCCTCAGACTCAGCAGAATCCTTTTCCAGAAGTTTGCGCAGAAGCTTGTCCTGGCGTTCCACTAAGCGAAACAGGTCAGTGACCATTCGCTGAAGGACGCGGATGTCTTCCCCAAGATTGAGGAGAGCAGTGTTATCCACGGGGACTTGAGCTTCAAGCAGATGATGAAGGACGTTTCCGACCAGCAGGCTTAGCAGCAGAGGTTCGAGCAGAAGATGCTTCAGCATTCTTCTTGGCCTCTAGAAAGCTTACCATATCATCACGCGCAGAATCCTGTGACTTCCTTTCAGGGTCCAGGTAGAGCCCTTCCTTACATAATGCATGCTGGCTATATTTGTTGTCCAAGTGCCAACTTTCCACTTTTCTTGAAAAGTAGAAAGCATCAGTAGAGACACGAGCTAATTTCAGAAGGCCGGCGATTACCTGGCCATAAGGGAGTGCTTTCCCAGTCGTATTGCAACATCTTTTCATGTGGGAGAACACCATCAAACCAAGATTAAAGGAGTGCCTTTTAGGATATGAGCCATCAACGTCGCATCATTGGAGGTGATGGTGTCGATGCTTCCAGTTCTTGGTAGAAGGCAGAACAGAACCACTCGATGCAGAATACGAGTTTTGAGATCCAGCTTGGTGGACTCAAGGTACTTGGTCGCTTGGACCTTCTGTCCCAAGATGATGCTATAGGATTCTTCTTTTCTCATGTCCATCAGAGGATCAATTCCTCACAGCAGAATAATTGATTCACATCATGGGCAGAGAATACCAGTGTGACCCCTTCAATGACTGTCTTTATGAACTTGGCATGCGGACCTTGTTCATGGAACGTGATGTTCGCATAGAACTCTCTCAAACGAGAGACAGGCAACTCTGCATAGGTCTCACAGAAGGTTCTCAAACCGATTCTATCCAGCAGAGGGGCAATATCAAGTCCATTAGCCGCAAACCAGTTAAAATCGATCCCGCTTAAAGGTGGCAATCTGCCTACCCGCAGCATCACATTTAGGCAGTTTATCATCGGCCAAAACAGTTTCAATCTCCTTCTTAGAGACAAGAGGATTTACCGAAAAGATATACGAATCCAGGTCCTCTGCGAAGGTGTCCTCAGGAACAAGTTTCTCTGGGGACTTGGTCTTTTTGGCAGCCATATCAATGATAGAGGTGCTGACCGTCTCGGGCTCTTTCCGTTTCAGCCTGGTCCTAGAGGAGACTCCTCCGGGTTTCATGCATCATGGAGAAGCTTTTTGGTAGGAGTGGCCGCAGGCTTCTGCGAAGCCTTCTGAAGGTTAGAAGCTACTCCTTTCAGCTTGAGATCAGGAGAGACAGTGACGACCGGAGTAGGAACTTCCGTGTCAAGCCTCACCAGGCACATCATCAGCAGGGGGGAATCTCCACCACCCTCATCAGACGCGGCAATCTCAGCAGTTAGGGGCGACAGGGAGTGTATCACTTGTCTCAGTAGAACCTTTGACAGAGGCCTTAGGAATAGAGCACTCAGCCACAGAAGGCTCAGAGAAGCAGGGTTCCACCGTCATGACGATCGGAGGTTCCTTCTGGGTTGTATCTTCCACGGAGACTTGGACTTTTGAGGGCCCTTCGTCGGTGGAGATGTGAGGCATGCCATTGAGAGTCTCAACGGCAGCAATGGTCTGGTCCTTCGCAGGGAGATGGGTTTCTCCGGCGATGAAAGGGGGTGGAGTCCTGCTCGCAGATGATGCAGGGTTCTCCGATCCAGAGGCGCGAGCCTTCTTTCTTCCGGCCTAGCCTTTTTCCTCAGGATTTTGCCTTGGGTGCCATGGATGATGATGAACGAAGGTCTGGGAGTTTTAGGGCAAAAAGAAAGGGGATGCGATGATCTGAAGGTGGTGAAGAAAGTAAGGGTGACGGTTTTGGGTTTTTAAGTTGGCTCAACAAAGGTGTTTAATGGGAATAAAATATTTTTCCGCTTAAATGATCTCTTTGAATGTCATATCAAGCTGACATGCATCAGAGACAAGAGGGAAGGAAATTTTATTTCCTTGATTTGATTCGAGTGAGGCAGTTTGCTTTTTCAGGGCAAGTAAATCCTTTTGTCACCTCCTGTTGAAGCTTCTTCATCATAAGAAGAGCCTAAATATAATGGAGTGTTGTATCCAAATATAAATTATTAGGATTTTTAATTTCCTAATAGGGACGATATAGATCAAAACAAATGTTTTATTGCTTCTGATTATATCTAATTATTTTATTGGATGATATATTTATATCTCCAGATTTAGTTTGAAAGTTACCTAAATTAAAGTTTAGGTAAGCATTTCGTAAGACCTTCTATAAGGTAGAAAGTTTAATCAACTCTCTGTAATGAAGTGTAACAAACAATTGTACCTTCTGTTTAATAGAGGGTGGATAATTCTACCTTCTATAAAGATGAAACAAAGGATTATACTTCGGTTGTTTGAAGTGTACAAAGGTGTACCTTCTATAGTATAGAAACAGAGGATTATTCCTCTGTATGAAGTGTAGAAGTATGTACCTTCTGTTTGATAGAGGATGAAATTCAACCTTCATATTATATAGAAAGTTAAATATCTTCCTTCTTAGTGAGGTGTACGAATGTGTACCCTCTGTAGTGTAGAAGCAGAGGTTTGCACCTTCTGTAATAGAGTATACACTTATGTACCTTCTGTAGTAAGTTTCTGAATACTTACTTAACTTTTCGTTGTCTTATGAAAGAAATTATATAGGATGGCATATTCCTAACTCGCTTCTGAAAAAGAAAAATTTTTCTTTATCCAGAGGTTTAGTAAAGATATCAGCCAATTGGTGTTCGGTGTTAATGTATTCTACATTAACAGAACCCTGTTGTACA